>CM068376.1:75887285-75957285 GCA_034769895.1 Magicicada septendecula
TTCATATGGGCTTGCACAACTTTTACTTCTGGTTTGTGGAGATCCGGCGTATTCGATTTACGTGGGACGAACTTCGACCGTTTGACGATCAACTACAGTCAGAATCTTGTAGATCCCTGAAGCGGTCAAGAGACACGCTCTGTCAATGTGGGGTTGTTCTGAGTAGCTGTTAAACGTCGAAACAGGCATCAAGGAAGAACTAACCGGCATCTGCCTTTGCAATCGCCTGGAGACATCGCACCAAAGACAGTAACTTTTTATTTTTTTGTAAGTGCGGGCAGATTTTCGATATTTAGCCGCCTGGATAGGTTTAAATATCTCTTGATTGGCATTATGTTCTGATGTACGTGGCTAGATTTTCTTTCCGATTAGTTTTATGGTACGTATTGTCAACAGATGTCCTTCGTACAGGAGTACATTTACAATAATTTCTTAGTCTTTCTAGCCCTAAGTCTTTTTATAGTATGGTTTCTAAACTATTCAAAGTTTAATAAAATGTGAACTTAACACTTGGCTTAACTCTAAAGACCCATGCCTCTCTCTCTCTCTCTCTCTCTCTCTCTCTCCCTCTCTTTCTCTCTCTCAATGAAATAGCATGATTCAACGTATACGACCTGAACGCTATTACCATTTTCTAATACAGTATATTATTTTAATTTTACTTATTTATTTTTCAACCGATTTACAATCAGGGATTACAGTAAGTCATAGACATAAAGGAAATTATTTCCACATGGACACAGAGCCTGTGGATTGAAACGAAAATCTCATAACTATAAATTAAAAGTGCCGAAACCAAGTACTACACTTTTATAAAATTACCAAAAATGTCAAATATTGTGTGTGATGGGGATGTTTGTGTGTGTGCCACACATACACACATTGTGGCAAGTATGAGGCGTGTAATAGGTGACGAATATGTTTTAATTAATTGTTCTGGTCAAATATTTTTTTTGTAAGTTTAAGTTATTTGCTTGAATTTAGAAGTATTAACATCTATTATATAATCGCATAATAAATCCAAATTGGATAATATACATTACGTGTTCAGTATGCTTCAACAAGGAATGGAATTACTTAAAGGACATATTCTACAGGTAAACAAAAAAATTCTTGTAAACATGACTCTGGAAACGCTTTGTTACCACCACTAAAACATTTAGCCACTTAGTTAACGTAAGTGCTTAACTAGGGATTCAAATTTTGCGCGTGGGCAATAGTTTTACGACAAAATTGAAAACTCACAGTTTCAAAACAACACGAAATTCATATAAGATGATTCAAAGACCGCAATTTAATAATTTCTAAAAGTAAACACACTTTTTAAATGTCAAGGTAGACTTTTCCAAGTTTTTTTTTTTTTTGAGAGCAAAATAAATTTGGGATTTAAAATCTCCTAATTTCTGCTGTTTTCACATTACAATTACTGTTATAATGTAAGTAATACATGTACAAAATCTTAACTTCAAATTATCCTTTTACATTAAAATTTTTGCAAAGTTTTAAGAAACCGTGACCTGAAAAACAGCGTTTCCAGCCCGGTGTTCAAACGAACTTTATTCCTTTTTTCTTTGTTTACTCTTAGAACATGCCATGAAACTATTCACAATGCTTCATGAATCAACCAGTATTTCCTAGTTCTTGCGCCCTTTAAAACCCCTACACATGGGTGAAATCCGCCTGCTGAAACCTCCTACCGGCCAATCTCTATCGTAGTAATTTTTTGCTTAACATTTCGAACCGAAATATCTGTAGTCACCTTCGGAAGCTGAGAATGGTGACTAAAAGTCAAATTCTGATTTGCTAGCTGTGACAGTTCACGAAATGTTACCTGGCCCAGTCGTTGTTAGTCCTTTCCAGCTTCCGACGGTGAACACAGATTTTTGGGAAACTTGAAACGTTATTACAGGACGTTTTACTTCGTCCCCTCCTCCCCGCAATAGAGTGCTGATGATGATTCTGTGTGATCCTATGTGCTGATGATGATACTATAAATGTGATTATGAGCTACACATCATTGTAAGAAGCAGGAGGGAAGCATCAATTAGGCCACGGAAGGATCAATTCATTTCTTTACAGATGAAGTTTTTCATATTAACCAGTCTGAAACTAAGTACATAGTGCCAGGATATGCTCGTAGACCAAATACGCCATTTGTTATCAAATTCGGCAACCTTTCAATTGACGAGGCAAAAATTTATACATATCAATCAATATTCTTAACAATTTAGGATAATGATGTACTTAGGGAAATTAAAGCAAGACGCATAATACCAAATAGGGTTTCCTACTGTATTTTAAATCACTTTAAAAGTAGACTGTCAACTTGAAAATACGAAACTAAAAATCCCTATATTTAGTTATGAGGTTTATGAGGGTTACGATTCTGAGACCTAGGCAGTGTTAAAAAGAATAATAAGAACCAAATGAACGTGTTATAAATGGGTGTGTTGAGGTCGCTACATGTGAGACTGGCCGGCAGTTTAATCACGAACCGTATGAGATGTATAAGGACCCACCGACAGCTAGATCAAGAAAATCTATGAGGCTTAAGTGGGCTAGGCATATTACCCGCATGGAAGAGAGTGAAACAGAAAAGCGAAGCATGAGAGAGATAGACATCCAGGTGGGCGAAGGACCGGAGATAGACGGAAACTAAAAGAGAGAAACGGGTTGGTAGGTGATCTGAGGAAGCTCTACTACATTTGAAGTTTGATGATGTTGGCTCGGCTACTGAAGAGCATGTCTGCACCGTCACGATAGTGAGGAGGCATTTATCAGTGTAGTTGTTATATTGTTATTGTAAGCACCTTGAATATGACAAGAACAGTTCCATCGTCAGGGTAAATATGTTTCCGTACAACAACACTGTGCCTCAGACGAGCCACTGGCGTTATTATACCAGGAAAAGTATAAAGTTTGGTTTTCAGAAAAACAAAACGTATGTTAAACCCACTGAAATATTGTTATTAATAACTAAAGCCACAGAATTTTAGATGGAGTTCTCCATACAGACGTTGACTTGAAGACGCTCGGTCGTAACGCCATCCATGTAGAGAAATACCCTTCACCACGTATTTTGGAACAGAATAAAGGTAAATATTCCACACTGTTTATAAAAGTATGAATCGAAGTTTAAGACCACACTTATTTGTAAGTGAACGCGTCTTCCACGCATAATGTACAATTTGTAAAATAATTAATACAGGTTCCTAACGTTAGTCATAATATTATGAAAATAAATTTTAAAATTTAAAACGTAATTTTTTATGGAGAACAATCGTCGATCGATTATAAGGAAGCAATTTATTTAGTGTTTACCAAGTAGCCTTGGAGAAAGGGTGCGTGTCGGGGTGAGGCAGATTCAGACCAAGAGATGTCATTGAATTTTTAATGTTTCATTACAGGTTTGTGAAAGCGTTCCATCTACCCTCCCGCCCCCTCGCCACATCAATAGATTTTTCGTTGCGTCCTCTCTCTCTCTTTCTCTCTCTCCTACTACCCTTTCCATTTCCATTTAACCCTTCGACCTCCTGATGCAAAGAAAACGGCGTGGCCGAGACCCTCCATGTTTGATCAAAATGCCATTGATACTGTGTAATAATATATGAAGTCGCGTACGGGGTCCCCTGCCCGAGAAGCGCTTAGTATAAAAGAATGTGTAAAAATTAATGATCCATTCCATCCAGCCAATGAATGGGAAAAAGCATAATGATGAAGAAATCTATGATGGCAAGAGAAAAGAAGGAGCAATGGAATATGTCAATATTTGTGATGCCCTCCAGTGTTTGTAGACTGACTCGAAGGCAAAACCCGGCATCAAATACTTAAAACGGAGGGAGACTGCTGTGAATAGAATGCCCGTGTACTAAATCAAATCAAATGAATAACGAATTCAATTCATTCTTGTTCTTATTTCAAACAGATCCGACGCTTCTCTACTATTTATATAGTTTTAATTCATTGTCTTACCGTTACGAACTCTTTTTAAATTTACATTAACAGAAAAACTCTCAAACATGATCGCCGTAATAACGTTTTCTTTGTACGTCCCAATTAAGGTTTTCCTCTCTTCGCTTTAAAACGAATCGTTTTTTATGACTGCACAAAATAAAACACACGGCAAGGTTTTCCTTGGAAAGAGCTCTTCTTCTTCATGTTACGTTAACTCTCGCGGATAAATTAGAGCAGATGTAAAAAATTTAATATAAATCGTTTTGGAGCAGTATGGCCAGCATTTCACGTCTGCGTGCAGATCACTACTATGCTAAGCGTTACTAAAGCACCAGCACGTGGATACCATTCTACTCAACTACTAACTGACTGCTCTTGTTATTCAAGTAAGAGTCTGTTACAATCTTACACATAAGACTTTCTGAGCGGTGCTTGCTTTCATGTAGTATACTGTGTACACTCAAGAAGCAGCAAGTTGCAACTGACCAAAATAAGCCTCCTTCTGCTTCTCAGCGTCGGGTTTGCAGGGAGCCTCCGTCCATCGTCTCCATCTATTCTTATCCATGCACACAGCCTTCATTTCCTGTATACACTTCCCACAGCCCTGTCTCAATTTCTCGACGTATGACTGATATGTGTCATCCTTAGCCTTCCTCTCCGTCTCGGACCCTCCTTCAAGGCTCTCTTCAAGGCTTTACTTCAAGGTACTGTTTTTCTTGAAAAGGTTCTTGCTTCATCTGCCCTACTTGCATGTCTCAACCACGTCAATTGCCTCACCTTCAGCAAATCTTTCAGGGACTTTACTCCCAAATTTCGTCGGACCGTCTCATTTCGTTGTGTTTTTTTTATTATTCGCCTAAGAAACCTCATCTCTTATATTGTTATCTTATTTCCGCCTTTGACCAGGATAATCCAACTTTGTGCTATTTACATTATTGTTGGTAAGTATAGGCCTACGGATTGAAATAGCTGTAGTATTACTTTCTTACCTACTTCCCTTTTTCCTATAAGAGTGTTGTTTATTGTATAATAGTAGAGGGAAAATACCGGTTCTGACCAACAAAGGATGCCGCCGTTCCCACGGTCTAGATCAAAGAGATGCCGCCGTTCCCACGGTCCAAGATTTTTTCCCACGCTCTCCCCACCACCGCTGGACCACAGCATCCCAAAGGACCGCGAATTTCCGCGAATAAATTTTTTTATTTTTTTTTAATTTGATATTTTTATTTTTTTAATTAAATTGATTTGCATATCCGCGAATATATGCAGCCTTTCGCGAGCCTAAATCACTTTCACTTTCTAATTTCCGCGAATATAATTTTTTATATGCCGTCTTTCGCGAGCCTAAATCACTTTCACTTTCTACTGGACCGCGAATTTCCGCGAATAAATTTTTTTAATTTGATATTTTTATTTTTTTAATTAAATTGATTTGTATATCCGCGAATATATGCCGCCTTTCGCGAGCCTAGATCACTTTAACTTTCAATCAGCTGGACCTGCAGCATCCGCGAATTTCCACCAATAAAATTTCGCGCGCCAAGTTCAAATATATGCAGCCTTTCGCGAGCCTAGATCAAAGAGATGCCGCCGTTCCCAATTTTTTTATTTTTTTTATTTGATATTTTTATTTTTTTAATTAAATTGATTTGCATATCCGTGAATATATGCCGCCTTTCGCGAGCCTAGATCACTTTCACTTTCTACTGGACCACAGCATCCGCGACTTTTTCGCTGATCTGTGTCAAGATCCGCGACTTTTTCGCGTATCTGGACCACAGCATCCGCAATGTATATTAAATCTATATGATCAGGTTTACCAACCTATGTATGGGTTCAAACTTGATATGTGTGTGTATTATAGTGTATATTAAAATATATGATCAGGGTTACCAATCCTGCATTATTGTGTGTGTGTGTATAGAACAGATCTGTCAACATTTTTCTTCGGTGGGAAATTCAAACTATATTATAGTAAATTGTTGACGACGACTTCGATATCAACTCTCTCCCCCCTCCTCTCTCTTTGTCTCTAGACACAGTTGTCATCAGTTTTACATAAGCGTCGTGCTACTTATGGATTATTGTAATTAGCGATACTAAAATGTAATCACCAGGAAATATATATTTATCACCTACCTCGTGGCGTCCTTTTTTGACACATGACAGTCATTGACTACGATTTAGAAATTAATATACTGCCAAGTCTGTGTGTGTGTGTGGTAAAGTGTTACGCATAAAAAAATCTCCTTGAAATAAGGTATTTTCAAAAGTTTTGTGTACACACACATTGTATAATAATTTTCGTAATTGTAAGATACAACCTGCAAATTATTAAAATGTCTCTCTCACACATTTCTGATTACTATACAAATAATTGGATGCATATTCGAAGATTTCCCTTATTCAAACGATTTGTATGTGTGTACACGAACTTAAATACAGACGATTGTAATTTTAAAAATTCATTTTTTGCATTAAATATATATCGTAAACAATGAAATAATAATATTTCGTCATTGTAAGATTTTAATAAAACAATTATCAGTTTAAATAATAATTTTCATGATTGTAAGATACAACCTACAAATTATTAAAATGTCTCTCTCACACACATTTCTGATTACTATACAAATAATTGCATGCATATTCGAAGGTTTATAACGAAATAAATTAAAATAAACCATAATTTGTTTTAAATAATTAAATATATTTACAACACTGTACACAAACATAAAATATATAGTTTACAAACCGCTATAATACAATTATTGATTAAATATATCACAAACATTGTTATATATATACAATATTAATAATAATATTGTTTTAACTGATTAAATATATATTTACAGCACTGTACACAAACTTAAAATATAGTTTACAAACCGTTATAATACAATTATTCAAAATACATTTTACATTGATTAAATATACATATATCACAAACAAACATTGTTATATAAAATAAATATTAATAATAATTTTTTGACATTGTAAGATTTTAAAATAATAATTTGACGGCTGTAGATACAGTTCACAAGGAAGTTTATCTGTAACATAACAATACAGTCGATATTAGAATCACTGATACGATAATATTCAATTATCACACACACACACACACACACACACACAGTTAGTGGAAAGAATCAAATGCGTTAAGTAAGTAAACTTTTTCAAGTATATGTCATTTTTCATAAGTTAATGTACTTTCAAATAATTTCTAATCAAACCAAACCAAATATTATTCACTGGAAATTTGTAAATACTACTTAGAATCAATGATACATTTATCGCATAAAGGTAATGTACTTTCAAATAATTTCTAATCGAACCAACTATTATTCAACGAAACTTGTAGAATCAATGATACATTTATCATGTACATACAAATTCAATTATTAAAGTGTTAAGTACAGAGAGTTGAAACTACACACACGCACACACATCAATAAATTGTTTGTTAACACGATTGCTACTTACGACGTTAGGACTCAATCTCTACTTGTGTTGTTTGATTTCTCGTCCCTCGATACACTAAATGTAGTTCTTTAGGTTTGATATGTCTGAGCTCCTCATTCGTGAAGACACCTGCATACCTCTTGGGAAGATAGACACGATACTGACGGTCGCCATCCTCCAACGTAGCAAGCACAGAGTTCCCATATTTTGTGTCCACATTTGTTAAGACCATGATGGGATATTTTTTATTCACTATCAATTCTGAACATCGTTTGTACTCGATAGCACTTACAGCATTAAACTTTACAAGAAACGACATTATTAGAAGACACTAGTGAACACGTCTGTATCAAACCAGAGAGAACCAAACAATGAAAGAATATTCGTCACAAAAGGACAGTAGAATGTGATAGTGGTGGTGGTGGTAACGTCGGTGTCCCACTTTCATTTGCATGTATGAACATGTCCCACAGACGAAATTAGAGACACCAAAAATATAACAATGTCATTAGGAAAGTCCATTTTCATAAGAAAATAGTCACTGCTTACAGCCATGCATGTATGTACATGTCCACAACAGAATGAGAGAGAGATATAAATGTCATCATTCGCGGTGACCTACTTTCTAAATTTGTTACATTAAAAATGTTTGTGTAAAGCAAAAATCATGAATCATCCATTCCCGAATAGCATGCACCTTATAGTTGGCACAACGGTCAGAAGAATTGAAATGTCTAAGACATTCTGTTCCATGAATTATATACGGTATGTTTTTAGGACAACCAAAGTCATCGAGATTGATGATATTATTGTGTATTATCTTTGATTGCAAAAAACGTTTTTTCTCAAAACCCTTCACAAACACATATTTATATATACGTGTATGTGATGTTAACAATGAAACAAGATTGTCGTATGGTGTCTCTCCTTCGCTCCATCTAAGTCTGTGATAATTTGACGTTAACCAGTGGTTTGTCCTAACGTATTTGGGATTCGTAACGGATGTAGCAGGCGGTGTCAAAATCCAATGTCTACCAGCAAATCTCAGAACGTCCATGATTGACAGTTCCTTCACAATATATTTTCCGTTGTCGTCGAAAAAGCACTGGAAGTCGATTATAACCGCAGTGTTATCCATAATACTGTAAGACAAAGAAACCACACACATTACAAACTCTATATATATTATGTTTAAACATACAAATATCGTTGTGATATTAATATGTGAACTTACGTTTACAGACGTCTGGACTGAAGCACCGAGAGACGTCAACTGACGAAAGAAACAAGTGTTGAGGGGGGTTACTATACATGGAGACAAATTTTTTTAGTAGGTGGGGAGGTGTCGTCGTCGTCGTTCTCCATGTTGATGCGTTGTCGTATCCGATAATGACCGTATGCAAGTGTATCATGACCATTGTCTAATATATAACGCTTATCATCATACGGTGACAACGCTTGCTTATTTACACGCATCGTGTACAGCGTATGATGATCGCTACGTAAACAAAGCGCACTGGTAGAAAACTGACAATGATCAGTGAGACACTTGCGATACATATCGTGTCGCAGACTCCTCTTAATTGCAACTCGAGGCACACCTTTACATACACGTTTTTGACACTCTTGGGTGGGATCTTCGTGGGCCACAAGGAACGAATAACATTTCGCTCGGAGACCCACGAATTCTCTAATAGGACGACCACACGTTTCATCCTTGAACAGGCCGACAACCTTTTTGTTCTTAAGGCTATAACAAGGATGAGACGTAGGGTAATCCGATGTGTCAAAAACGTGTAGGTCCTTCTTCATGTCTGCATACAAGTCTGATGTTTGAATGCTATACATCAGACTGTCTGTATCTGTCATTAATAATTTAACGTTGCGGCCGTACTTGGCGACAGCATAACGATAATGAAAGTCGTACATTATCGTTTTGCTAACGTCAAGCACCGTGAAGCCGACATACACGGGACGGGAAAGAACAATGGATTTTTTACGAAGTGAGAGCCCCACCAGATCGTTCGTATAACGAATCATACGTTTTAGCCTAGGTGTGGAAACTAGTTTTTGAAGCCGTCGTTCATTCGAGACTAGTTCAAAGTCTATATGTTTCCGTACGTTCTCCAGCGACTTACCGTATACGGCGTTGTTCATCAGTTTGAAAAGGTCTTTTTCAAAGCTGTTGACGGCTGTTTGCCTCTTGCGGGTGTTGAAATCGATAAACGGTTTCAACCAAGCGCTTTGCTTAAAACACAACACCCTATGAGTCGCTTTCAGCTCTAAGCCAAGACTTAAATACAATTTCAAATTTCGATAATGGAGAACGTAATTTTGTTTGTCCTCCAAAGTTGTTAACAACTTCTCTACGGATGACCCTGATTCGTTATACGATGATCTGTATATACTCTCGTGTAAACGTTTGGAAAAGGGAGAAAGGATATCGGGTGTTACGTGCTGGCGCACAGGTGCAAGTGGGTAGTCGGAATGCAGGTCGTGTAAGGTATCGGGATAGTGTAGGTCGACTTCGAGGATGTACCCGATGTCGGAATCATCACTCACATTACGTACGTCCAAGGACTCGATTTCGTTACGATCGAGCCATCGGAAGTCTGCGTAAGGGAGTGGTTGCGACATGGCTGCACCGTATAAATTATTACAGTCTGTATACAGAATGAAGGAGGTCGGTTTCGATACATCGTACTGATCTGGAATCAGAGGATTGTTAGCGACTGCGTGACGGTTGGATATCATCGCGCAGCCTCCGCGGACCCCAGACTCAAGGAACAGATGCAGATTTATCTCTGTTAACAGCTCTAATTCGACCCCTGTCATTTTTAGCATCGCGTTCCAAGCGAGTCCGGGAAGCGAGTAAAAATGACACGGGTCCAAGCAGTAATCGCGTAAGGCCATGTCTCGGAAACTTTCAAAGACATCGGCCAGCAGCATTACGTCTGTCAACAAATACAAATCGTGGTAATCTCCAAACGTACGCAGATTGAATGCACTCCACACGTTTTGTGCGTGCTCGTAATCTGCGTCCGAAATAGCCGATTCCAACAACCGGTTATCAAAGTGTTCACGAGCAGGTAGACTTGATTCGTTGAACCGATCAATGCTGTCAACGTACTCGTAAGGGTATACTCCCTTGCGTACGAGCAGATTGGTCTGTTCGTCGAAACCCCGTCTAAGCATTTCCTCTCTGAGCAAAGGAAATTGGCTCCCGGACGTGGACAGATTGGTAACGAGTGTGTCCAGAGAGCGATTAAGAAATTGAAAGGAGTCTACGAAACGCAAGGGACCCAGGGAGAACGACACGTAACGCTCACTGGATGTTGCAATGCAGGATACGTGTTGGTCCTTATATTTTCCTAAACCCTGCATTAAATGGTGACAGTCGTAGCCACGAAGGTTGTGAAAGAAGACGGGGATATGACGAGGCATCTTGTAGCTTAGATTACAGCTATTGTGGGCTGCTCCCAAGAATTTCCCCGTAAGATGACAATGATTGCGTACCTTGTCATCGTCTGTCAAAGGGCGCTCACACAAATGACAAACGGTGGCGTTAGTGAACGCAACATTGTCATCATCGGACATAATTATTTGTACGTTATGTCGTACTACCTTCATCATATCCTCGGCGTCTTTCATCAACCACGAGAAGAAAGTGTCTACGACGTTTTCACCTCGATAAACTTTAGCCTCTCTCCAGAGTCTGTGTGTATGATCGACGATAGCATAGGAGAAACCTGACGGAATATGCATCGCTTCGTATGATGTGGACGATACAGGAGGAGAAGTTATTTTCTGACGGGTACCGTTGCTATCAACTGAGTAGAATTCGCCTAACTCGTGCACTGTCGTCGGGACGTTGTTACCAGGTGAACACGATTGAAGCGGAGTGATAAGGGACTCAAAGTCGGCGTAGACGGTAAAGGGTACTTTAAGACAGTGCGCGTAATTTTTAAATGACATAAACTTCTCCTCCTCTGTGGGCATTTTGGTTTTCTGCTCGCCGTGAGGTGTGCAGTAGGGGAGATGATCGGACAGACCATGTTCTGTGGAGAAACGATGCAGGCAGTAGTCGCAGTAAAATGATTTATGTTCGAATTTTGTTAGGGATGATAACAATCTACTCATGTTACTGATAAGACAGTAATGTTTTCGGCTATTTGTATCGGACAGAAGTAAAAGATTAACATGATGTAATCTGTCCTTATTGGGGGTAATTCTTAACGGATAAACCTCATTTTTTGATTCGTTTCTGATATTGTCGTCTATATCATAGCCGAAAACGTTTATAGAAATATTGGGATTCTGTGTTTCAAATTTAGAAAGTGAGTTTATAGAAACAGGGTACTCGATACCGGACATATTTATTGTGTTTTTGAATAAGATGTAGTTTGAAACAAATTCTTTATGCTTTTGTTGAGGGTGTATGTGGGCTAGTACGGACCATAGAAAACACATTTCATCTTGGGAGTTATTGATGTTGATTACTGCCTTGGTGAGTGCAAGTTTTCGCGGGGTTGGAAGGTAGGAGGATGCTGCTAGAGGCCGGTACCGTCCAACAACTAGTTCCAGCTTCAGTACAGCATCCACCGACCATCCGCTCCCGTCACGGGTAAAATTGGATATGCTATTCATGATTTTATCGTAGGATTCATCGAGTAGACAGTTCAACTCGTCGTCGTCGTCCGTGAGCAACGTACGACAACGTCCGTGGAAGACAGCGTCTTTGGTTACCACTTTTTCTTCGCCGCTGTCACCATCTAACACAGTTTTAGTGAAACGTATCCTGCACGCAATATGCCATTTGATACTGCGTAAACGTGCTTGTTCTGCCAGAATATCCTTGCACAATAAAGGTCGCACCTCGGTCATTATCGGTACTATATCTTGATCTTCTTCTTCTGTGTACACAGGCAGGTAATTAAAAGTTGTGAGACATCCTCTAATACTACTGTTTCGCACAATATAAAATCGTGTCATATCTGAAACAATAGAAACACATGTATTAGCTAATAGGAATGATGAATAACACACACAAATTCATGTTTGTGGTAAATAAATAGATAGTACACGTTAGTAATACGTTACGTAGGGTAATCCGATGTGTCAAAAACGTGTAGGTCCTTCTTCATGTCTGCATACAAGTCTGATGTTTGAATGCTATACATCAGACTGTCTGTATCTGTCATTAATAATTTAACGTTGCGGCCGTACTTGGCGACAGCATAACGATAATGAAAGTCGTACATTATCGTTTTGCTAACGTCAAGCACCGTGAAGCCGACATACACGGGACGGGAAAGAACAATGGATTTTTTACGAAGTGAGAGCCCCACCAGATCGTTCGTATAACGAATCATACGTTTTAGCCTAGGTGTGGAAACTAGTTTTTGAAGCCGTCGTTCATTCGAGACTAGTTCAAAGTCTATATGTTTCCGTACGTTCTCCAGCGACTTACCGTATACGGCGTTGTTCATCAGTTTGAAAAGGTCTTTTTCAAAGCTGTTGACGGCTGTTTGCCTCTTGCGGGTGTTGAAATCGATAAACGGTTTCAACCAAGCGCTTTGCTTAAAACACAACACCCTATGAGTCGCTTTCAGCTCTAAGCCAAGACTTAAATACAATTTCAAATTTCGATAATGGAGAACGTAATTTTGTTTGTCCTCCAAAGTTGTTAACAACTTCTCTACGGATGACCCTGATTCGTTATACGATGATCTGTATATACTCTCGTGTAAACGTTTGGAAAAGGGAGAAAGGATATCGGGTGTTACGTGCTGGCGCACAGGTGCAAGTGGGTAGTCGGAATGCAGGTCGTGTAAGGTATCGGGATAGTGTAGGTCGACTTCGAGGATGTACCCGATGTCGGAATCATCACTCACATTACGTACGTCCAAGGACTCGATTTCGTTACGATCGAGCCATCGGAAGTCTGCGTAAGGGAGTGGTTGCGACATGGCTGCACCGTATAAATTATTACAGTCTGTATACAGAATGAAGGAGGTCGGTTTCGATACATCGTACTGATCTGGAATCAGAGGATTGTTAGCGACTGCGTGACGGTTGGATATCATCGCGCAGCCTCCGCGGACCCCAGACTCAAGGAACAGATGCAGATTTATCTCTGTTAACAGCTCTAATTCGACCCCTGTCATTTTTAGCATCGCGTTCCAAGCGAGTCCGGGAAGCGAGTAAAAATGACACGGGTCCAAGCAGTAATCGCGTAAGGCCATGTCTCGGAAACTTTCAAAGACATCGGCCAGCAGCATTACGTCTGTCAACAAATACAAATCGTGGTAATCTCCAAACGTACGCAGATTGAATGCACTCCACACGTTTTGTGCGTGCTCGTAATCTGCGTCCGAAATAGCCGATTCCAACAACCGGTTATCAAAGTGTTCACGAGCAGGTAGACTTGATTCGTTGAACCGATCAATGCTGTCAACGTACTCGTAAGGGTATACTCCCTTGCGTACGAGCAGATTGGTCTGTTCGTCGAAACCCCGTCTAAGCATTTCCTCTCTGAGCAAAGGAAATTGGCTCCCGGACGTGGACAGATTGGTAACGAGTGTGTCCAGAGAGCGATTAAGAAATTGAAAGGAGTCTACGAAACGCAAGGGACCCAGGGAGAACGACACGTAACGCTCACTGGATGTTGCAATGCAGGATACGTGTTGGTCCTTATATTTTCCTAAACCCTGCATTAAATGGTGACAGTCGTAGCCACGAAGGTTGTGAAAGAAGACGGGGATATGACGAGGCATCTTGTAGCTTAGATTACAGCTATTGTGGGCTGCTCCCAAGAATTTCCCCGTAAGATGACAATGATTGCGTACCTTGTCATCGTCTGTCAAAGGGCGCTCACACAAATGACAAACGGTGGCGTTAGTGAACGCAACATTGTCATCATCGGACATAATTATTTGTACGTTATGTCGTACTACCTTCATCATATCCTCGGCGTCTTTCATCAACCACGAGAAGAAAGTGTCTACGACGTTTTCACCTCGATAAACTTTAGCCTCTCTCCAGAGTCTGTGTGTATGATCGACGATAGCATAGGAGAAACCTGACGGAATATGCATCGCTTCGTATGATGTGGACGATACAGGAGGAGAAGTTATTTTCTGACGGGTACCGTTGCTATCAACTGAGTAGAATTCGCCTAACTCGTGCACTGTCGTCGGGACGTTGTTACCAGGTGAACACGATTGAAGCGGAGTGATAAGGGACTCAAAGTCGGCGTAGACGGTAAAGGGTACTTTAAGACAGTGCGCGTAATTTTTAAATGACATAAACTTCTCCTCCTCTGTGGGCATTTTGGTTTTCTGCTCGCCGTGAGGTGTGCAGTAGGGGAGATGATCGGACAGACCATGTTCTGTGGAGAAACGATGCAGGCAGTAGTCGCAGTAAAATGATTTATGTTCGAATTTTGTTAGGGATGATAACAATCTACTCATGTTACTGATAAGACAGTAATGTTTTCGGCTATTTGTATCGGACAGAAGTAAAAGATTAACATGATGTAATCTGTCCTTATTGGGGGTAATTCTTAACGGATAAACCTCATTTTTTGATTCGTTTCTGATATTGTCGTCTATATCATAGCCGAAAACGTTTATAGAAATATTGGGATTCTGTGTTTCAAATTTAGAAAGTGAGTTTATAGAAACAGGGTACTCGATACCGGACATATTTATTGTGTTTTTGAATAAGATGTAGTTTGAAACAAATTCTTTATGCTTTTGTTGAGGGTGTATGTGGGCTAGTACGGACCATAGAAAACACATTTCATCTTGGGAGTTATTGATGTTGACTACTGCCTTGGTGAGTGCAAGTTTTCGCGGGGTTGGAAGGTAGGAGGATGCTGCTAGAGGCCGGTACCGTCCAACAACTAGTTCCAGCTTCAGTACAGCATCCACCGACCATCCGCTCCCGTCACGGGTAAAATTGGATATGCTATTCATGATTTTATCGTAGGATTCATCGAGTAGACAGTTCAACTCGTCGTCGTCGTCCGTGAGCAACGTACGACAACGTCCGTGGAAGACAGCGTCTTTGGTTACCACTTTTTCTTCGCCGCTGTCACCATCTAACACAGTTTTAGTGAAACGTATCCTGCACGCAATATGCCATTTGATACTGCGTAAACGTGCTTGTTCTGCCAGAATATCCTTGCACAATAAAGGTCGCACCTCGGTCATTATCGGTACTATATCTTGATCTTCTTCTTCTGTGTACACAGGCAGGTAATTAAAAGTTGTGAGACATCCTCTAATACTACTGTTTCGCACAATATAAAATCGTGTCATATCTGAAACAATAGAAACACATGTATTAGCTAATAGGAATGATGAATAACACACACAAATTCATGTTTGTGGTAAATAAATAGATAGTACACGTTAGTAATACGTTAGTTTATTGCAAACTGTGAAGATGGCAGCTACTCATGATTTTAGCATTGAAAGTGAAAGAAGAAAATCGTTCAAGTATTGGGAAGTGACGTTTGTCAGTCCCGACGAGTTAGCGTTTGCCGGGTTTTACTACTATCCGCTAAATTATGATGTTTGTGGACATAGTATGTCATTCATAGACGATAGAGTTAAATGCTTTTGTTGCGGAATTGAATTAGTTCATTGGAGAGAAGGTGACATACCTATGGTGGAACATGAAAAATTTTCTCCGTCATGTCAATTTCTAAACGATGTCAAGAGACAATACATTGGGGAGAAGGTGACAAACCTATGTCAGAACATAAAAAATTTTCTCCGTCATATCAATTTCTAAACAACGTCAAGAGACTATCTTATACATGTTAATTCATATCAAACAAATTTGGTTTGCTGCATAATTATAGAGAGAGACAATTGGTATTTAAAAAAATTTTTACCTTGTTGAGGATGTCCCTGTTCCTGCTGATGTTCTGGATTCTGCTGAAGGTCAGACATGGTAATATTCAGACGTGAGAGTGAATACTGAAAAACAAAGAAACTGTTATAACGCTGGTATTATGTTAGTGTATCTTAAACGCTTTATATCTCACAAAGTAAATTAGAATATCAATTTGTAACATACAATTTGTACCACAGTAGTGTTCAGCAACACGAACGATTGTGAAGTTCACCGGTTATATATTGTGATGGCAGCGGTATGCGAACATCTGCTCTCCGGTACCAGCGGTGGACACAGCGAGCCAATCAGACATCAGCAGCCACCGAGACGTAACCAACTTCGTGTTCGGAGCTAGCCAATCAGCGATGCCAGTTAGTTAATAAAACCTGAGCCGACAGAAAATTTTGAAAGTTCCGCGTCAGCGATGGATTTCGCTGGGTCGGCAGCTGACTCTACAACCAGTGTCGGAAGAAGAGGAGGACTGCAGTACGCCGTGAACAGCAGGCGCAGCCGCCGAACATCTCAGCGCGGCACTACCAACATCGCCGTTCTCACAACTCGGTCCTTTTTAGGACCACCAAAAACACTAGAGTGTACGATTGGTGCCAGTTGTCATGCGGCAAGCCTTTTGTCCGATGAAACCTTCCACAGTTGAAACCTGCTCTACAAAACGCTTCACACGAAGCGTTATGTTAAGAGAGAGAGAGAACGCGCATGTAAGTAGTTGACAACACACACGCACACATAGTTAATATTTGTTAATTATTTAATACAATGAAAAATGAAGTCAACGTTTTGACGATGAGTGAGAGAGAGAGAGAGAGCGGGCGTTGTAAGTACGTACACAGTTAATATTTGTCGAATATATATAAACTTTCTAAAATCATATACATGCGCGGTAATGATCACAGAGAGGAGAAACGGTTTGAACATAACGTTTGACAACGAGAGAGAGAGAGAGACAGATAGACAGACAGACAGACAGATATAGACAGTCGGACGGACGGACGTAACGAGTGTGTCCAGAGAGCGATTAAGAAATTGAAAAGAGTCTACGAAACGCAAGGGACCCAGAGAGAACGACACGTAACGCTCACTGGATGTTGCAATGCAGGATAGTGCATGCATACAGCGAGAACGAAGAAGTCCCGCTACCGAGTGAAATCACTGGTCTCGACTCTGTTATCGTATTCGATGATGTATCGTGTGAAAGACAAAACAATATTCGAAAGTATTTTGCTATGGGGAGACATAGCGATGTGGACACATTCTATCTATATTGTCCGGTGACAATATATAGTGCATGCGTTGATGTGTGTGTAGGAAAAATTTACGAGGGTACACCTGGTCTGTATGAACTTTTGTTTATGAAACTATCGAAAAAATACAATAAGAACGATATGAGGAAATACAGGCCCATACTACTAGCAACCAACAGACATATGATGAAATTAATTTCTATTTTTAATTTATTTGTGTGTGCGTATGTTTGACTGTAGTGCAGATTCTAATTTACAAAGTTTTGATGAATACTATTTGAAAGGGGGGAGCTCTCTCTAGTTGACATCTCCGCCGATGTAATGACTCTCAAACATAAAAATGTAAACATAAACAGACGGTGTTTGTTGACACGTAAACATTGCACACTTAAAATGTAAACATAAACATTCCGAGTTCGTTGAACTGTTTTTCCTTTCGTGAGTAATCGTTCGTTAATAAGATATGAATTAGCTTAATCGATTAAATGATAGACTAGTAATGGTAAATGTGAAGGTAAGAAGGTAAGTATGTAGGTTCGATTCCTGTTAATTCATATTTTGTTAAAAATCTTTTTTATAAATATTGAGGAGAAGGGATAATAACATATTCTTTTATAATTATTAACAACGTTGTTTGGTATTTGTCATTGTAAAGTACAATCGGAAACCATGACGCCACTTAAATCGGTAATATTTTTTTTTAACATTATGGACAAAATGTTTAACGGATAACACAACACAGTTTCAATTGGATCAAGTTAAACGTTACTTATATGAATATGGATATCTTTATACGAAAGATAAAACGTCATTGCAATTAGTAAATGATTCAGATGTTTCCAATGCCCTCCTTATATTTCAAGAATATTACAAATTACCTGCTGACGACAAATTAAATAATGAAACTCGAAATTTAATGTTAAAATGTAGGTGTGGTAATACCGATATTCTTTCTGATTATAGAAAGAAATCAGCTAGAAAAACCACGCTTTGTTGTGTTAGCGTTTCAGACAGCAAGAAAAAATGTACTGCCAGCACGCGCTGATGAATTTGATCACTGTAACGTGATCAATGCGAGACTGTTTCTAAACGACAAGTATTATCCTTACGATAATTTAAACTTGGATATTGGGAAAGACCG
The DNA here is from genome assembly GCA_034769895.1 of Magicicada septendecula. Lineage (NCBI taxonomy): Eukaryota > Metazoa > Arthropoda > Insecta > Hemiptera > Cicadidae > Magicicada > Magicicada septendecula. Next base: position 75,906,012 of record CM068376.1, read on the forward strand.
TTTTGCATTATTGTACAATATGTACACCAGTTTTCAAAGTTCGTATTACCACCGTTTAGACGGTAGCCCAGTACTGACACCGGAATTATTCAAATCAAAAGCCCCGCTGGTTGTTTTCGATTGTAGCAAGCAAGACGAAACACTTAAGTCTTCAGTAGTTGATGTACGTTTAGAATTTGAATCGTCAATGAATTTTCCTAGACAGACAACCGCCTACTGTATGATACTACATGATTCGCTTGTAGAATATACACCATTGTCCAACACAGTACATAGACGTGTTTAAGTCTTATTTTATACATATTTTGTAAATACTAGTTTTAAATATATATATATTTTCATCATATTTATAACATTATAATATTGGAGCTATGTGTGTGTATGTATTTTTAATTGTAAAACTAGTTTAGATATATTTTAATACTTGTAACAGTATAATCTTGGAACTGTGTATGTTTTTTTTTTTTTTAAATTGTAAATATTAGTTTAGATATATTTTCATACTTGTAACAATATAATCTTGGAGCTGTGTATGTATTTTTAATTGTAAAACTGTTTAATATAATCTTGGAGCTGTGTGTATGTATTTTAATAAATGTATATATATTACACACACTTTATTATTATTTGTATAACCCACTCCATAATAATTTGATCATACACATACACGCGCACACACACATGTATTAAATTCAATAACACGCTTGATAATGCAAATAATTTTTACGTTTAAATAAAAATCTGCACATACATTAAAATTAAATAAAATCTGTACAACTTACCAAAAAACTAGTATGTGCGTTGTCTACAGTCTAGAGTCTAGTTGTCTACAGGCGTACAAACAGTCTTTCAACTATTAAAAAACAGATGTAGAGATTTCACGATGTATCAGCACACGTTGGTGAGAAATTGCCACTATAAAAATAGAGTAAGAATATATTTTCAGAAATTGTAATTTGATCATACACACACGCGTACACACACACACATGTATTAAATTCAATAAATAATGCACTTGATAATTTTTACGTTTAAATAAAATCTATACACTTACCAAAAGAAGATGTGTATACTGGAAGACAGTATCAGCCAAACTAGTATGTGCGTTGTCTACACTGAAGACGTACAAACAGTCTTTCAAAAGAAGATGTGTATACTGAAAGACACGTAATACGTGCAGTACAAGTCGACAAATAAGAAATTGCCGCTAACTTACTTAGCGTATATATAGTGTACTCTGTAGTGGGGAAAGCACGTGTGTGTGTGTGTGTGTGTCCGTTTTTAGAGTAATTACTGTAAGCGGTGTTAATGCTTGACAGGTGTCAAATTAGAAAGTAGAGCTGTCCGTTTTTAGAGTAAATACTTTATAATCCTAATCACTGCTAATGACTAGCAGGTGTGAAATTAGAATGTGGGACGTTGTACACAAGGTTAATGACCTCTGGTTTAATTTAGCGAATAATAACTATATCTAATTCAGTATCGTTGTGTGTATGTGTGTGTGTGTGTGTGTGTGTGTGTGTGTGTGTGTGTGTGTGTGTGTGTGTGTGTGTGTGTGTGTGTGTGTGTGTGTGTGTGTGTGTGTGTGTGTGTGTGTGTGTGTGTGTGTGTGTGTGTGTGTGTGTGTGTGTGTGTGCATAGACTTGTTTCACTGTCAACGTACTCCGAATATGCATGCAATTATTTGTATAGTAATCAGAAATGTGTGTGAGAGAGACATTTTAATAATTTGTAGGTTGTATCTTACAATAATGAAAATTATTATTTAAACTGATAATTGTTTTATTAAAATCTTACAATGACGAAATATTATATTTCATTGTTTACGATATATATTTAATGCAAAAAATGAATTTTTAAAATTACAATCGTCTGTATTTAAGTTCGTGTACACACATACAAATCGTTTGAATAAGGGAAATCTTCGAATATGCATCCAATTATTTGTATAGTAATCAGAAATGTGTGAGAGAGACATTTTAATAATTTGCAGGTTGTATCTTACAATTACGAAAATTATTATACAATGTGTGTGTACACAAAACTTTTGAAAATACCTTATTTCAAGGAGATTTTTTTATGCGTAACACTTTACCACACACACACACAGACTTGGCAGTATATTAATTTCTAAATCGTAGTCAATGACTGTCATGTGTCAAAAAAGGACGCCACGAGGTAGGTGATAAATATATATTTCCTGGTGATTACATTTTAGTATCGCTAATTACAATAATCCATAAGTAGCACGACGCTTATGTAAAACTGATGACAACTGTGTCTAGAGACAAAGAGAGAGGAGGGGGGAGAGAGTTGATATCGAAGTCGTCGTCAACAATTTACTATAATATAGTTTGAATTTCCCACCGAAGAAAAATGTTGACAGATCTGTTCTATACACACACACACAATAATGCAGGATTGGTAACCCTGATCATATATTTTAATATACACTATAATACACACACATATCAAGTTTGAACCCATACATAGGTTGGTAAACCTGATTATATAGATTTAATATACATTGCGGATGCTGTGGTCCAGATACGCGAAAAAGTCGCGGATCTTGACACAGATCAGCGAAAAAGTCGCGGATGCTGTGGTCCAGTAGAAAGTGAAAGTGATCTAGGCTCGCGAAAGGCGGCATATATTCACGGATATGCAAATCAATTTAATTAAAAAAATAAAAATATCAAATAAAAAAAATAAAAAAATTGGGAACGGCGGCATCTCTTTGATCTAGGCTCGCGAAAGGCTGCATATATTTGAACTTGGCGCGCGAAATTTTATTGGTGGAAATTCGCGGATGCTGCAGGTCCAGCTGATTGAAAGTGAAAGTGATCTAGGCTCGCGAAAGGCGGCATATATTCGCGGATATACAAATCAATTTAATTAAAAAAATAAAAATATCAAATTAAAAAAATTTATTCGCGGAAATTCGCGGTCCAGTAGAAAGTGAAAGTGATTTAGGCTCGCGAAAGACGGCATATAAAAAATTATATTCGCGGAAATTAGAAAGTGAAAGTGATTTAGGCTCGCGAAAGGCTGCATATATTCGCGGATATGCAAATCAATTTAATTAAAAAAATAAAAATATCAAATAAAAAAAAAATAAAAAAATTTATTCGCGGAAATTCGCGGTCCTTTGGGATGCTGTGGTCCAGCGGTGGTGGGGAGAGCGTGGGAAAAAATCTTGGACCGTGGGAACGGCGGCATCTCTTTGATCTAGACCGTGGGAACGGCGGCATCCTTTGTTGGTCAGAACCGGTATTTTCCCTCTACTTATAATATATAGAGTATGCTTATCTCATACGATTTGTTACACACTGATTTACTCTCCGATCCCTATCAACAATCCCTATCTAATATCTGATACCGTATCAAAAAGTCATATTCCTTCACTTGAACCAACTGTTCACCATTATAAGTATTTCTCAAGGACTGTTCTTTCCGACCAAAATAAGCCTAGTCTTGGTCATTGTAACGATGATGTTAAAATTATATTTCAAGTCATCTAGCTTTTATTGTTTTTGTTTCTTATTTTACTTATTTACAATTGTTTTAATTTCATTTATTTTACTTATTATTTTTCTCGTATTCCCGTTATTTAATTTTTGCGTTCGACTATACAATTTAAATGCATCGAGTAAGTTTGAGCAATTGAGTTAGCAGACGACCTACCTCGAGAAGCTCCTATGTTACGTCTATCTGTTCTACCATATCCCTGTGACTAATCTGTAGTGCAGTGTTGCCAACTTATGCCAGTGAAATTACCCAAGATACTGAAAAACGCACGATATCACCCAAAAATACCCTCCACAAAAGCTGCCATTGTCAAGACTGAATGATGTTGCAAGACGGGTATTATACGCCACTGTTTATAAACAATTTGCTAAAGTAATTAGAAAGTTTCACGTCTCCTTTTCTCTGACTTACTCATTACTTCTCATCGATCTTAATGTGTAATCAAAACAAGCAAAGCTGCTGTTTGTGAATAATGATTCCAAATTCGTAGAAACTAATAATAAGTTCGTCAATAAAATAAAATTATTCTACAGGTAAAATATACGTATGTACATTATTTTCTTAAAACAAGCTGGAGACTACTCGAAATTAATAACCATTCCAATTTACCCACCTACTACCTCCCCCATTGGTACGTGTCAAATAGAATAATCGAAAGAGGTTTGCAATGCTTTCAGTCATAGGAGAAATTAGGCAACGCTGCGACAGGTCGCAAACCTAACCCTCAATATCCCCGCCAAGGAGCTTCAATCTAGCAGTGGTGCACTGAAACGTTTCAATCATAGTGCTTCGGTGAACAGGTTTCACTAGGACGTTATGTACCATTAAAAACAATGTATGATTCATAAAGAGTATGTAAAGGGTATTTATGCTTCACTGGAAGCATGCCGTTGTTTTTCTTTCACTAAAATTGTTTATTACCCATGCTGGGTAAACTGCAATACTAATTAACTTTAATTAATGACAGCTAAATACATAAGTTTATATTTAATTTAATTTAATTTTTTAAATTAAAAATTTTCACTGTGCTCCCTGCGAAAATAAAAATCTCTATAACATAACTACAACACAGGAGTGCATTCGTGGGACAGGGCTGAGGTAGTTCCAACGTTTCATGAATTTAAGGGAAATAATTATTTAGATTAAGAATAAAAAATTTAATAGTTCAAATTTTTTTTTAACACAAGCCTACTTAATTTTTTTATTTTATACACTGACATAATGTTCTAACGATTCCTATTACAGCTCCAGTAGAACTAACTGTGTACTATAAAGTTTACTTTCATAAGGTAAGGTCCCGATGGATAAAAAGGTAGTCATCAAATCATATGTCTGTGTATTTAATATAATTCAGTTTAATAGTAACGTTGCATTTTCTGTACTGCTGCAACTAATCTAATTATTCAGTTTAAGTAAACTCTTTCTTCTTCACCTAAAGACCTTTTTCGTAACTTGGATCTCAGGCATCCTTCTTCCAGCTCGAAATTTCTTCGTCGTCCTTTGTCCAACGGTCTCAGAATAAATCCATTACGTCTAAAAATGTTGTCTCCTTCTTTTCTATTTATTTTTATAAATTTCCTTTTACTTTTACTTCTTTTTAAAATTCAATATTGGTCTGCCTTCTTCCAACGTGCGTGAATCATTGTCTCCGTATCCTCAGGTCCACCGTCTCCGACCGGGCCTTCCCTTTCTTCCCGAAAGTCAGAATTTCAGTTATATAAATTAACCAAATAGACGCCTTCGTAACAACTAAATTTATGTGATTATTTGAAAGCAGATTTTTTTTATTCTGAAAAGCCAGCTTATCAAGTACAATTCCTCTTTCATTCTGACACATGCTGTGTTACTATCATCTGTAATCATATTGCCAAGTAGGAAAATTACGTCAATTTTTCAATTTCAAATAATAAACATGATCTAACTATATCTGGTTAAAATTAGCAAGTAATTAAAGTAGTGTTTGATAAGATAGGCTGGAAATATCAATTCATAAACGTTCTTGACTACTAAGAAATTATTTATTATTTATTATTTATTGGATTTTATAAAATCGGCTATGATTTAATTCAGTCTACGGTGGCTACAGAAGTGTCGTGGTATTTTTTCCATTTTCTGTGCAAGGTAATCCGTACCTTGGGGGGGGGAGGAGTTAGATACAGGTTTCGACGGCTCAGGCAGGCATCTTCAGCTTGCGTTAATAAACCGAGTTTAAATTATATATAATTTTATAGCTATTATTATTATTTGTTATTTCTACTAAGTAGGCTTCAACTAGTTTGAAAAGTTACGCGATAATCCGGAAAACGGGCTTCGACAGTTGCGTTACTAGAAAAATATTTATAACAATTTAATGGATACCTTGAAAGTAACAATAAATTGTCGTTCAACAAGAAAAATTAATGAATTTTTTATTCCCTTCAGTGTGTTACTATTACTATTTTAAATAAATATTCTATAAACACTTAGTAAGTTATCAAATAAAACTATCCTGTAAAAATATTTATAAGCTGTAGTAATAGCATAAGTGATAATAAGTTTACTTTCTATAACTCGAACCATTATGGTATTGGAATAAGAATTCGAGTTAAAAAAGTAAAAATTATTGAGTAGCAATTTTTGAATTGCAGTATAGTTAAACTGTTTTTAAATTAAATATGACCCAAATCTACAACTAAACAAGTAAATATATTAGATGAGTCACCCAGTTCCAAAATTCGTTATGTCCAAAAACTAAAATTTTACAGGAAACGAAAAAACCCGTTACAACTCTACAAACTGTAGTATTGTTTTGATTCTTTTATGATTTTTTTAGTTTTTATTTGGGATTCGGTACGACTCCTACCAAAAGTATTACAGTTTTAGTTTATTTACAAATTAAAAACATATGTTGGACATAACGAGTTTTGGAACTGAAGAATGGACTTAACGTGTTTTGGAACATTTTCCTACTCACATTAAGTGAAAATATTAATTTGGGTACTAAAGTTACAAAAGGCAGTTGTTTTACAAAACTATTTTGCTATCTCAAAAATTATCACAAACTAGGCCTAGACATAAAAAACTGCAAAAAGAAAGTTATGTTTCTGTAATAGAAGTCCATCATGTTACACTCCCAAAACATTTTCCTCTTCAACAGGTATTTCATCGTCAGCTACGTTTTCCTGGCCATTGTCTTCTCTTTGTAAAAGAACTTCTTGATCTATAAAAAGCTGTTTATAGAACTGGAGGTTTGGCTGCATGTCCCACTCAGGCCCATAGTGTTTCTGAAGGAGAGACCTCAAGTCATTCAATTTCTCAGCCTTTACTATGACACCTTTATTAATTATTTGTGGTGTAGTTTCATTCCAGGATCTGCCTTTTTTGCAGATAGTCTTTGAAACACCCACATTCATGTTGTAGCCAGTCTCGCCTTGCACTTTAATAGTTGTGTTGTGCTTTGTCAGGATAATTTGCTTGCTTGGCATAAACTGAAAATGCCAGTTTGCTGGAGCTTTTGCAGTACCTGGCACAGCTGGAGTTTCTCCATGTTTTGGAATGCCCAATACGCCTGTTTTCCAGTCATGTACATCCAGGTCAGTACCTAACTTATAAACAGTTCCAACATCATTGAAAAGTTCCTCATACTCTTGAGGGTTGACAATGGTTGATTTGGCCCCAACCTCTCTTTCGATTCTGCCAAAAGTACGAGCTGGGGGTATGTAGGAATGACGTACAACCGGGAACAGAGGAATGACTTTTTTTACTGCTGGTGGGGCATTTTTGGCTAGCCAAGTGCAAACCATTCCTACAACAATCGAGTTCTTATTTTGTCCTCCGCAACCGTCTGCTACAAGATTGATCGTATGAATGCTTTCTAAATTAGTGTTGCACAGACGGTGGTAAATTGCTGAAGCTATTTCACAGGAACCTTTTGCGTACTCGCTTTCCAGCCAAATATAGCAGAATGTGTTTTTTCTTTTGTTTGTTTATCCTTGGGTAAACCCTCGCACACTGTCAAGTTATAATAGTACATCTGTCTGAGGTAATAAGAGGACTGATCAGGCAACTTGGGGAGGATCAGATTTTTTTGGCAATCAAAAGAAATAATTTTTACTCCTTCAACAGGATTACGAAGATTGTCAAAAAAAAAGCTTTAGCCTTGGCCTTGTGTACGAGAAGCTCAGCATTTAATTTAGCTTTTTCTTCTTCATCAGTAGTCAATTTTAGTCGCTCCTTATGCATAAGGCAAAATGAACAAACGTCAGTTGCGGGCGATCCAAACCCAATGTTGAAGTCTCGTCCAAACACAGTACGAAAAAATTCATATTTCACTTTCATGTCATTTTCACTTTGTTCGTTGTACGTGCGGTATAGTTTTTCAATGGACAAATCACTACTTAAGTAAAACCTGTGTATGTTTTTAGCTCTGCAATAGTGTTTTTCAACTGAATGAATTGATTTAATGAAGGCTTTCACAGCTTCTCGCTTATTTGTGAAAGCATTAGATCTTGTGTCCCCTCCTCTTTTGTCTACAGGTGTAGTGCATTGTTCAAAAAACTGTTTACACAAATTCTGGACACGATCTCGACTAACACAAAGTGTTTCCACAAATGTTTTCTTACATACCTGTGCCGTACCGGGTTCGGCAGCGTATTATAAGAATTTTAAAAACGAGCGCCGCTGACGTCACGCACGGCCACACGGCTACGGTAGTTTGTTGTTGGCACACAAATGTTGTGCAGCTACGCAATACAGCTGGCAGCGCCAATGTTTCTGTACATTCCTGCATCCAGAGTTTACTTGGCTAGGCCGAAACATTGAATCGGCCTCATTTCTGTTCTGTCCTCCAACCTAGTCATCTGCTCTCGACTGGCGGATACCGTTTGTTCTGGACTTCCTCGGCTATCACTATGGTTGGCTAGATAAAGTGTAGCTCCAGGTATGTACAAGTCAGCGGGTTCTGAAAATATTCTAACCCCAAATATATTTTTACGTTTCAGCCTCTATTATAAATTTATACTTGTGTGTGTGTGTAGAGCAGTTTTCGATGTGTGCGTTAACGCGATTACCAAATTAAATTGATATGAGTGTAAATGTTGTGGGCTAAATTGACTTCAATAAAGAAAATACTAAAGCATCTCGCACTCAGCTGTGTTTGGTGTTATTAACAGTTATGAAATGCGTAATAATTAATTGTCATATTTCAACGAAATACTTAAAAGGTAGTTGGTACATAAGTGAAATAAGTCACAGCTGAGCAGCTTAATACTGTTTAATATGAATTAGTGGCGATGTGTGTGTGCTGTTGATGTGTAAAGTTAGTGTTGGAAGTTAATGTGGACGGCCTATGTGGCGTATTTTCTTTATGACACCCTCTACAACCTATTGTATGTCCAGGTGCTCGAACAAGGGCGAGATGGGTGTCGGGTGGACGTACATCTGTCCACCCTAATTGCAGAGACGATCTTATTGCCACGATCCCGTCAGTCGAGGACAACTTAGGACTCTTCCAACGCTAAGCTGCACCCGGGACTTGTGACACGACTGTGACATCACTGATCCGCGCCTATACGGACTAAGTACACCGGACAATCCAGGTGGGAAAATTCTGATTATCTATTTCTCTCTCTCTCTACAACATGGTGAATGCACAGAAGCCGCCAGAAGCTCAGTCGTGAAGTTCTGAACGTTATACTCTAGCACAAACTGTCATGTTCAATTATGTTATTGCATGTGTGAACATTACCGCAGTACACCTAATGAAGTATCTTATAACTGTATAATGTGTAAGAAATTACACACATACACACACATCCGCAGTTTGCTGTAAGATCTAACTTTTCATCTAATTAAGACCATTAGGGAGTTAATTATCTTGTGCTATCATGTCATCTGGTCATGGCTGAATTTCAATAACGTAACGGGGGCTGTCTGATGCTTTAGATGAGAAACTATTTTCTTTCACACACATACTTAGCGCTTAATGATTAAAGTCAGGGTCGTTTAGCTGGTTGAGTTTCGGGGCGGTCACTTACATTCTCTGGTGTGAACTACCAAGGCAAATCTATGCTTAGGAGCTGAGATATTCAGTTTACGCTGTCATTTATATTTGTACATATCTATACATATTAGGGTGCATTCATTTACTGTAGTTGGAATGGGTTTATGAGGAGGTTAGTGTTGAAATGAGGGATGTTTTGTTATTCATGTCGTATATGTGTTTGTGTGTGTAATTTTACTATATTTTGCTGGGGGAATATGTAACGGATTTAAAAAGGAGAAAAACCATAAATGTGCTTACTGAGACAACAGGCTAGCCTATTTGATACTATACAACACTCATGGATCAGTATTGCTTTTATGAATGAGATTATTACTAACTTTGACTCATACATAATCAGGCAGAAATTTTGCAATTAGGTTAATCAAATTCACTTACTTTGTGACATCATGAATTAATTGATATACATATATATATATAATTCTGCCTTTAATGGTGTGCTCACACAATCAAGAACTTGTCATTTATGTAACATCTTGCAGGTTGAATAAAGCACACGCTTGTTGGTTAAAAGAGTTTTTCATTTGCAAGTCCTGTCATTCACCTGGGGGGACATGTCTGTAATTGTATTTGGGCCTTGCACACTTTTGCTTCCTCTAGGTTTTTTTCACCTAGTTCTAAATATGATGTCTCTCCCCTTTTACAAAAAAAAATAAATAAAATTAAATAAAACAAAAATTCAAAAAAAATTACAAAAACTTAGAAAAATAAAAGGGGGGTTTCATACCTGTACTCTAGTAACAACATCATTACGCTGCTTGTTAAGGAAATACTTAGTAGTTACTTTCTTTTCTTGCATGTTCCTTCTGTTCCTTCTGCGATGCAGGGTTTCTACAGTCACAAACTTCAAAATAAACTCGTTTTGTACTTGACGGTCTGGAGTGGTGTAAAACTTTTGATTCATGCATCGTACATCTTGCATTCCCAGTACTTTATATTTGAATGGCCCGCCTTTGTGGTTGCAAGTTGGCATGTTTGGTAGAGTTTTTGACGTATATCTAGAAAAAACACAGTATTTAGATTCAAGCATATATATATTTCTATAAACGTGTTTTCAAATTTTTTAGTTTATAAATTGAAGTTTGTGAAACTTTTAAGTAAGGTTAGAAATAGAGGGTCAATTGAGAATGGCCTCCCCCTTTTTTCACATCACAGAGGGGTCATTTTCAATCACAGATTTCATACATCTTGAGTCGATTGTTTAACGTAAGGATCACTAACTAAATAGGCATAAAAAATATCTTTTAGTAACAAGTTATTTGAAAAATAAAAGGCAAAACAAATTAGTAATAGTAATCTACTAACCTCATTCTCTTGGCTCTAACTTTAACCCAATTTTCCGGAGCTATTTTTCGTTTTCTTGCTTTCCCATCAGGTGCCAATGTTATAGTGTCTCCTTCTACAACATCTTCTTCATTCTCCATTATGAAAAAACTATTAAAGTAACAATCAAACTATAAAATTCGTGATAAAAATCAAGTTGAACTCGAATGTGCAATGCAGAGTTAACCTCTTAAAAACACAGCAGAATGAAGCATGGTCTGAGTGTAAATAAACATCAGGTGTACCAACTCAAACAAAAAATCTCTCTGACTTTATCAGCATGGCATGGGAAAATAATAAAACAGCTGGAATTTCAGTTCTTATTGATGTTTTTCGTATTAAACTAGCAAAGCTGAATTATTTTGGACATTACGAGAAATGTAACTGAAGCACTAAGTGAATAGTGAAAGGTAATAGGACTTAACTAATTTTGGTCCCGTAATTGGGTGGTGGACTATAGAACTGTTTGTGAAGTGGACTTGACGAGTTCTGGAACTGTACCTAGTTTTTAAATTGATTTTTTGGTGGGAAATAACCACTTTTGGAACAGTTGGACTTCTGAAATGTATACATATGGCTACCATCTATCAATTGATGCAATAAACCAAACATTTTTGTTTTTGGATATAACGAGTTTTGAAACTGGACGACTCAGTTTTGGATATATAAATTAAATAAGCCTGTGTAAATTTTTACTTTCATATTTTGATTTCAAATTTAAACAATTTAGAACAAGCCGTATTTAAAAATTCTTTCTAACACCGAGTTACAATACGAATGTTCTTAAAATTAACTTTTGATATTGTAAAATAAATACAGAATAATGCATAAAATTAGTTTAACTATTTGTTTTTATGTCTATTGAACTTAAATAAATTTCATCAGATTTTTGTAAAAGTTCAGAGAGACATTTCATAGTACACAGTTAGTCAAAGAAACAAATGCCTTTAATAATTCAGTACATTACATTGTACATACAATAAAATTCTCGTTTTCGACTATAGGTTAAAATATAAATTACTATGCCTTATGAAATGAATCAGGGGACTGACAAACCAAAATTTACGTCATAGCACTGAAATTTAAGCTTTAAACTCTTATTTTATACAGCACTTTATTATTAAAACAAAATTATTTTAATAATAATCGTCAGTCCATTCGGCCGGTGTCGCTAATATGAATACGACACGTGGAACGCAAAAAAAGTAAAATACAAATTACTTACTGGAATGTTTTCATCGTCATGAAGAAACGTCGATTTACTAACATTCGAGTTACAGGCACAATTTTACACGTAAAATAATACGAACGTGATAGGACTACCAAATTTCATTTGAACTAAAGAAAATTCGAAATGTGGATGTTTTGATTTACGAAACATCGACTGTATTATTTCGATAATAATAAACTATTTTTAAAACTAGCGACTAATTTAAATCTCAATTTTTTAAAGAAGTTTCCTGACGGTGACGATTTGATCTTCTGACATATACAAAGACTGTGTGGTGCACAGTTACATACGTACGAGCAACTGTGTGGTCCACATTGCCTCTCTCTCTCTCTCTCTCTCTCTCTCTCTCTCTCTCTGAATCAAATTCGGCACCTCCCAGTCCATCTCCCAATACCTACAACACCCCACATCCTAAAGTACCCTAAACTCCGAGTTTCCCTGGAGTTTTCTTTCTCAATCACACCACTCTACAAACTTCTTCTTTCTTCCATTATTTTCAGGACTCGCTCATTTGTTGTATACTCCACAATTGGGAAGTTGCATGCATGCAATTTTGTAGGTTAGGCCTTTTATGTGTTCAACTATTTATACAACTCTCCATTATTTACTTAGTCTACCTGCGAAGTTCGATGTCAATATTCCGTCGCCAGAGTTCGGGACAGGCAACGACGTGATCGCCTTCGTGCTGTTTTTGGTAAGTTAAAACTTCGGGCAAAATTCTTTGCTCTCAAAATTCACTCACATCCCGGATTAATTTACAGAACTTTCCGATCACTTTTGGCGTCTACTACATCCATGGGCTCTTATCATCCTTTCCAATATGTAAAAACAATGTCTTCCTGACACCTTATCACTAGCCCATGTGCAAATGTTAGCATTAAACCAGCAAAATAAAAAGATATTTGGAATTTGTTTCACTTTCTAGGCGAGTCATCTCAGAATGTTCTTATAAAGGCTCCACAGTTACCCAATATTCGTACAGAACATGATGAGAGAAGTGACAACAGTAAAGAAAATGAAGATACTTAAACTGAAGTTGGAAGTACGGTAAACACTTTGTGTGTAAACTGGTTTTTCTACATAAAACTTGTTTTTCATAAGTTAAATAAATATTTTTTGTTCTGATATTATTTTTTCTTGTGTTTATTCAACCTTTTATTAAGCTATGAAGGTAATTCGAAGAAAATAAATGTGACAAATATTTTAACACCATTAAAGGCAAAAAGGGATTATGAAACTGTTTGTTTTTTTACATTTGTATTTCATAAAGTTTGAATTACATTACTGATTTAACATAAAATACAATCCAATACACAACATTTAAAATAACGAGCTCACTGAATAGAAATGCTTTATATCATGTCATATAATTTCTATAGCAGTTTAAAAACTTTGAAGCTAATTACCTCAAAATGCCATTTTGCGTGCAACTACTTTTTAACGTTCTCTCGTAACACTCCAAATGTTGTTTGTCTGCTAGTGTTTCCTGTTAGCCAGATTTCGCACCCATTCAACGCGATGATCCAAACGTTAATTTCTTCCTATTTCCTGATAAAAAAAGGACTACTCCTGGTACTCCTGGTCCTAGGACTTTTCCTGGTAGGAGAAGGGACTGGAGGCAACGTTGGTGGGGGAGCTTGGCGGGCTCGTGACGCTGCGAGAGTTGTTTGTAGACACTTTCTTGAAAAGACCCCGTACAAGTTGTAGGAATTGAAACCCAACGATCACCTAATGCGACAACAATTCCGTGAAGGTATGCTTGAAAAGATAAACGAGAGCGATAATTTTGTTAACAACCTGTGGTTGTGGGACGAAGCCCATTTCCACCTTAATTGATTTGTAAATGAACAAAATTATCGTTGTTGGGCACACAAAAACCCTACTCACACACCAGTTGTTTGGCCGCCTTATAATTTCGAGAAACGGTGACGTTCCACGGCCTCCCAGGTCACCTGATCTGTCAGCGAGTGATTTCCTCTTGTGGGGTCAGCTTAGAAGCAAAGTGTATCATAGTCAACCAGCTATAACGGAAGAATTGAAAGGTAAGAGCCGAGAAGCGATTGCCGAAATTCCTGTTGAAATGTTACTTGGAACCATGCACAATTTGACTAAGCGACTGCAGGAATGACTGCGCAAAAATGGAGCTTACCAGTTCAAAAATTTATTCAATAAATAAATTTACTCTGTGTATTCTTAAATTGCATGTTTTTTACTATTATACGGCACAAATAAATTTATTTAAAAAATCTTTTTCATAACAAAATTTAATTTTTTTAATTTTTCGTTTCCCCGAATCACTGTGTACTTTTGTTCCTAAAGTTTTTAACAACTTTTGTTTTGCTTTTATTAATTTTGAAGCCAAATTCGTCTCCTAATAATCTTCCGTAATATTCAATACTTTTTAAATCGTCCTTTTTGTCTTTACTGAAGATGCTGCCACAACGACCGAGCTGGATCTGTAATGCTCGTTATTAATTTTTTAAATATTACTTTGTTTAATTTTGTTTTTACCGTCACAGTAATTCTCATGTTGTGTTGTGACATGTGGGATTATGTTGTCCCGAAACATAATGCCGGATACGTTTGCAAACTGACTGTAATAATCGTGAGGTAGTATTCAATAACTAAAGAGGCAACGACTTTGCATTAATACGATTTATTTAATTAATTAAACAAGATACTTGTTTAATTCCATAATCCTTAGCTACAATTACGGTCGTTTCCCAACGATCTTCTATTTTATTTATGCTAGAATTCTTCTCCATGTTTGGTCAGTTCTGCTCAATTGTGTTATTTCTTCGTTAGTATGAAACAATACTCCACGTAATTGCTTGTCTTTATGACTTTGGTACATCATTGAGATACTCGAAAAAAGATAATCGAAAGGGTGAAGTTCGGAATATGAAGTAAATGTTCCAGAATACCTCGGTTTAATTTTTCGTCGGTTTTGAATGCTGATTGTGTACTGAGTAGGTTAGTGTTAACCAAAAGCAAAATATTTGAAGGAAGAATAAATAAAAAAAACAAAGATTGTCTGCACAAACGAAAAGGAGTAAAATTTTGAGGCAGGATCATAAGTTATTCTCCTTGGTCCATAGCTGGCCAAGTAAGTAAATAATACTAATAAATAATAATGATGATAATGATAATGATAATGATGATGATGATGGTGACGACGACGACGACGACGACGACGACGACGACGACGACGACGACGACGACGACGACGACGACGACGACGGTGGTGGTGGTGGTGGTGGTGGTGGTGGTGATGATGATGATGATGATGATGATGATGATGATGATGATGATGATGATGATGATGATGATGATGATGATGATGATAGTAAATAATACTCGGACATCTGGTGAGACATGTTAAAAATCAACTAATAAAAAAAGCAACGTGAAGAAAAACTAGAATTTACGCGTACGCCATATCAAAGGAGAATATATTAGTTAAAAAACATCATCAACACCAGCAACTTGTGATGAACAGAGTCAAAGAAAATACAAATTTTATTGATGGTAGCCAACTCTCTCACAGGATAAAGCGTATATAGGAGTAAAAGCAGATCGACACTTTGTCCGTTGTTTGTATGTACTCTAAAGAACTGTAAAAGATATTTTACGACAGTCTCACCGATCGTCGTGTTGTTCGGTGGAAACGGAATAACTGTCACCAATGAAGTCACTAATTATAAACTATAATTAATCACAAACAACAAATTATAAAGCAACAAAGCGCTCTTATGGAATAATTCAAGTTAAATGTGTCCAACACACAATAATAAATGTCGCCTATTTGTAGTTTCGCACTAATTAACAGAATTACAATTACAATCACTTTGCCACAATAATTCGATCCGCACTTGAATAAATCGCCAGCTGTGACAAAACTGGACCGCACGGAAATCCAGCCTTGCAGTTTAGCGAGCTAGTGGGCCTGGATCCTGGTAGAGTAGTCGAATAAACGTCTGGAAGAGGCACAGGCAATCTAGAAGAATCCAGAACAATACTCAACTGCCGCGCAGAACACCCACGCAGAACACGCCTGGAACAGCTTCGCGCGGCGTGTACCCAGAATCATCATGTTCGATGTGCGTGCGTCAGCGTAACAATATAAATTTAATTGCTTTTATTGTGTTTCTACACATTATGAACATATTTACACAGGCTTTTAAAATTACAAAAAATAAAATTTTAATATAATGAAACAAATAAGCAGTCTATAAAAACACCAAGAAATATGATTAAAAAAATAATAAAATTCTGGCATAATAGAGGAGTTCTCTGCTCTTCGAGCCGAGATGGAGACGAGATCTTTGCTCTCCGCAAAGACAGAGATGCGGGGTCTGAAAACACACCTCGTCGAAGAGACGACAGTAGGTGAGAGAACTCTGTCGTTCTTAAAGCCAACTAACATGACTAACCGATTATATAAAACAAATATTCTTGGCGGTAGCCAATAGGCCTATCCAAACCAAATGAAATCCATCCATTTTTTCTGCGCATTGTTTGAATGGTGAGATAACAAGGGCGTAAGGCCATTAGTTGTCGAGCCCAACAAAAAACGAACAAAGAATCGAATAAATAAATAAAAATAAAATTCGTAATTTCTGAGATATTTAATTCACTTATCTCGCTGAATATGCATAGCAATATCGTTGTCACTCTCGTCCAAACGCTCGACGCGTCTTCTCTTCGAAGGCTTTCGGCTACCAATCTTTCTTAATCCCCACCCCCCGGACGGCTGGACGTACCCTACCAACTACATGTTTCTTTCAAGATTCTGAATTTATAGTAGGCTTCCTGAGCCGCAGAACTATTGGATAATTTCTCATTTATCTGAAAAATTACGAAAACCCCGATTAAACTACTATTTTCTTGTGTAATAACAATTTTAAAGCAAATAATCATTCAATAAACACAAAAATGCGTAACTACTGCACTGGTTATTTATTTAAATTTATAACTCTGATGCCTACATTTGATATCCCACGTGGATTTTTGTGATTTAAAAAAATTTTAATCCACGTTTTGGGCCCTGGCGCGACAAAATCTTGAAATTTCCAAAACTGAACACTGTGTCAGACTCTGATAAAAATTCCCTTTAATTTGATCCTCGTGTGGATTTTTACGATTTTTTCAAACATGTGGTGCCTCGAATTTTTCCTGGCGCTCCCTATTTTTGGGGGATCAGTCTCGAAAACGGTAGAGGTGTGAGGAGTAAAATTATGGACACGCAGACCGAATTGGTCGATCGTGAGAACCAAAACTTTTTCACCGACAGTTATCGTGAGACATACCCCAAACAGGAAGAGACAGATAAATGCCAAACGATAGACTTAAAACTGAGAACTCGCTTCGCTCGCACAATTAAATTGCTGGGTCGATAACATGTGTGGAATGGTAAGAAGAACACTGAATGGAAAGGTCAGAAGAGATACTCTTTTAAGTTTTTATAAAGTAATGGCAGTGCCATGCGGCCTTCATGGTAGCGAGACTTGGAGACTGAACGCAAAGACCCAAAGTTGGATACAGGCTAGTGAAATGAGATTTTTACGATCAGTACTAGGAGTATCGCGGAGGGACCGGATAAGAAATTATGATATAAGGAACATCCTTGGAATATACAACCTAAATGAAAGGATAAAGCAATACAGACAGGAGTGGACAGACCATGTTGAAAGGATGTATAAGAATAGGAAACCGAAACAAATTTTAGTTTATAATCCGAAAGGACGGCGGAAAATTGGAAGACCAAAGAAAAGATGGTCGGACCAAGGAGTGCGCAACGGATCGTAAGGTCCACAGCCTGAAGAAGAACAAGAAGATTTAATTCATTTATCTCGCTGAACATGGACAGTAACATCGTTGTTAGTCCTTCTTGTCCAAACGCTAGACGTTCGGACTGTACGAGGACGTTTGGACTGTTTCGGTGATACATCCTTTTTAAGTTTCACGCGGGCTATGTGACGTCACACTATCAACTATACTTCCTTTTCAAAATTCGAAATGTATAATTTATCTTTGATTTACAAAGTACAAATTTTTCTTTAAACCATTGGTACAGATGAGATGATCGTTATCAACTTACTATATTTTCTTGTTTTCCATCTGGTTTAATAAGCCTCGCTCAGTACAAAGCGACTATCGGTTGAGCAAGTGCAGTATATGATAACGGTGAAACAGAAGCCGTTTCACTGATACAGCACCTTTAACATAAATATCGGCAACCGATGTAGCCTACTTTGCAGAAGGTGAGAAACATACCATACTTGTAACCGTATATTTCTGTGCCAATGTTGACACTTCAATGCCACGAGCCGGAGAAGTGAGTTGCTGTCTGCTGCTTACAGTATTGGCATTTTATAGACACGATATTCATAACGTAACGCGACATATTTAATGTTCATCGCTAATTTTTCTGTGTGTTTCGTGCGCACACTCTTCCATGGGAAGAGTGAGAGAAGTAGAGAGAGTGTGTGTGTGTGTTATTCTAGTAAACGTGAAACTTCTTCGACGCTAGCTTCTTTTCGTCTTAACTGATGACTTGGCAACTATACGTACCCGAGCTGTACTTAAGCCGCACACCAAGACAATATTTCCTACAGGCTTCTGTGAAACAAAATCGTCGAAGTATAGTCAGCTGATGTTTAGAGCAGTAATACTGCAAGACGGCACAGTTCATAAAAGTAACGGGTCCGCGGCCACATTTAATGTTTATCTTTTGTAGTCCTGTCTGTACCCCATACATATAAATTCATGTGAAGAAGAAGCTGTGTGTGTGTGTGTGTGCGCGCGCGCGTTCTTTATTCCTATAAACGTGAAAGTTCGGCTCCGGCTATGAAATATACATCCTCTTCCAGGTGGAAACGAATAAATTCACGAAATATATGGCTGTGTTGTCGTAGCGTCTGCGTTTTAAAGAGCAAAAGACGTTTGAAAACAAAACGCGTAAATATGTAAATGAAGTTATACGGAATGACGTCTGCAAAGAAGCCGCAGTGTGCGCACTGTTTGTTATTGAAAGCGATCACGGTGTATCAATTATTCAATGTTTTCTCGTTTCCACAAAGGCTGCCTCCTTCAATAGGTGTCTCGCTTTCCAAAGCTCTCCTTCTAAATATTTCACTGGCAAATAGCAGCTACCCTCTTACAAATTGACTCACTTGTTTTCTTCTTCTTTGTCATAACGTTTTTGAATATGAGTTTCGTTGAATCGACAAAATTATATTTTAATTCTTTGTATTTTATCTCGGAGACGTAGCCTTTTTTTCGCGACTTTGTTTTAGTATTCGATAATCGTCGTTATACGATACGGATTAGGGGTTTCGTTTCTCGAGTAAAAACCCTCTTTGTCGTGTTTCTTCCTGTCGTGTAGCGTACACGATTTCCTTAAGTACACATTTCTTAAACTTTCGTTCACAGATCGATGTTTTGTTTTATAATTGTTCTTCGTTTTGTAGTAACCGTCAATCGATGAATTTTAACGACGGAGGGTTTGCGAGGATCGGCCAAAAAAGTATAACACAAATTTTAATAAGGAAACGTCGACAGAAATAATTCAAAAAATTTGTGTTATACCTTTTTGACCGATCCTAGCAAACCCTCCATCGTTAAAATTATAATTGTTATAACTTAACATTTTTTGTTATGCTACTGTACAGCTGTAAACGGCTGCTGGTTCCGTGTGACCGGAACACAGTGCAGTAATCTCCCGTTGCAACGGACCCCGGTTATAACGGACAGCTCTAAGAAACATGGAATGTTGAATAATCAAAGACAATCAGGCTCAAGTGAACGAAGTAAAAGACCACTTGAACTTTGTCATTATGTTCAGCGATCAAAAAGTGAAAACATGTCGCAATATTATGATCACTTGCGACATCTTCATGAGTTATCGATTAAAGAAATTAACTACAATCAATCTCAAACAAAAATTAGTAGTTTCTATAAGCCAGTAAATATGGTAAGTGATTCTGAGACACAGCCATCTTCATGGGCGTAACTTGGGGCCTAACTTTGTGGGGGGGGGCTGGGTAAAGCTTCATAAATTCAAGTGTGTAGTGAGACCATCTATATAATAAAATTAATAAAATGTATTATATACAAAATTAGAAAGTGTAGTAATAATTATTAGTAAACGAGGGAAAATTTCATTTGATAATGATCATCAAGCCTTTCTTAATAAGTTGTACTTCCACTTATGTTTTCCTAGAACAAATACTGTAGGCCTATAAATATAAACAATTTCGGTTTTTGTTCAACTGAGGTAAGTTACTTATGTAGTACTTATGTATGTATGTATGTATGTATGTACTCATGTAGTATGATGGTTGAGTAGCTGGTTTTGTTGCTAATGAAGTAGGAGTCTCCTTCCTCTAAGAGTTGCTTTAGAGTCAAATTCATCTATTATTTTTGAAACGTCAATTTTATGTGTTCTTTCAATGCACAGAACAGAAAGGTGATGAAGTCTTTCTTGTCCAATAGTGTTGCGTATGTAAGTCTTCAGCCTCCGGAGACAAGAAAAAGAGCGCTCACTGCTTGGTGAACTTACAGCCACTGTCAAAAACATGTTCAAGTTGGGAAAACATTCACTCAAATTTTGTTCAAGAAAACTCTTTAGTCTTTGATCAAATTCATCGCCAATGTTTTTATTTGTACACATACGTGAAAACACATTCAATTCTGAGTACAATTCCTTCTCTGGCAGTTTATAAGTAGCACATACTAATTTTACATCCTCTTCCTCAACCTCATTTTTACTCAGAACTGAGCAAAGTGCATGAAGTACAAGTAATTTTCTTGAAACCTGTATGTAATTTCATTTATAAGTGTATCTAAAACGGGAAAATATACATTCTGCCCATAGAAGTCAGAGGCTGTTTGATAATTTCCAGTTCTGTCACCACCAAGCTTTTCAGGCATTTTAATTTTTCTTGGAACCACTGTCATATCACGTCCTTCTTTTTCAGCCACTTTTTCTGTTTCTTTCCATTTTGACATATATCATTCAAATCTGTCAAACATTCCCCTTACAAGTTTCTTCGAAAGAAGTAAGTATAATAAATGTATGGCAACTAGTCGTCTGATAACAGTACGGACGTTGATAAATAACGCGTACTGTGCTCGCAAGCATAGAAACTGTCTCCTGTTTGACTATTTGTTAGTTTTTATTTATAACAACTGGAAACGTTTTTTTATAATGTTCGGTACAAGTTAATATAACCCCCCCCCCCCAGTTACGCTTATGGCCATCTTGTTTTTGAAGGATATAGACGTTGATCAAAGTTTTTACTATAATTATGAATATTTTCTGTGTAATATAAACTGTTCGTTACAGTGGACTAACTTTTCATTACAATTGTGTATACAGTACAGTGTACATAGTAAAATAAATGGTTTTTATTTTTATTCACCTAGTTTAAATGAGTCATATCTATATTATAAGGTCTATTTGCTACTTACCGTTACAACGGACTTTCGGTATAACTGACACCTCAGAGCCCCAATTAGCACTATATAACGGGAGTTTACTGTATTTATAATTAAAGTTTTATAATGGTAGTAATTGTAATAAATCTGATTCTTATTTATATGAAAAATTACTTGTAGGTTTTGAGATGAAGTATTGACTTTTTGTTACGTTCTATTCTATTTCCGTTCTATTTCTCTGCTTTGCCTCCGCCTTTCGGTGTTCCGAACATTATCATGGTAGAGACACCGTCAATGCGATTTGGCAACTATCTGCGACAACGGTGAATAACAAAGGTGAACGTGACTGAGAAATCGATTATTCCAACAATCTCTGTTAGTCCCCGTTCTGATTATCGACTCTCTGCTGTATTTGTGCTGACGTTACGAACGCAGCTCGGTGATAACTTCGGTATGTAGGTCAACGCAACACGCAAACTTTGTCCCAAGTCGGCGCGTACAGTAACGAAACTATAGTCACTAGATGGCTCTTAAAATACCTTCACACGTGTATTCCTGACTTTTTTTAATTTTTAACTGGGCAAAGTAAAAAATAGGACGTTAGAAGGCTAGCGGGTCTACTAAAGTAGGGGTCCGGGTTGAGTTCCCGTGCAGCATAATAAAAATCCGTTTTTCAGTACTCAGATGAAATCATCTTGCGAAAGAGACTACCTAGGATAAGATTTGGGACAACGATTGGAGTTTGGAGCATAGTATTGGTCACACTGCCTTCCTAGTATGCCAAACCGCATGACCTCTCAGCCTACCATACCTCACCTATATTATTTTCTTGCTAAAAAAGCTTATTGTTATTGTTGTTGTTGTCGTCGTCGTTGTTGTTGTTGTTGTTGTTGTTGTTGTTGTTGTTGTTGTTGTTCTTCTTCTTCTTATTCTTCTTCTTCTTCTTCTGCTTCTGCTTCTGCTTCTGCTTCTGCTTCTGCTTCTGCTTCTGCTTCTGCTTTTAAATCAGCGGAAATGGTGTTTGGCTACCAGTCTAGGAAACCCAATTCGATTTCCGGCGTCCCCATAAAAGCAAGGGCGTTTTTGGAGCTGGTCGATGCAGAATTTGGCACGTGAGCTATTAACAGACAGCTTAAGTTGGATAATCTACCCAGTTCCTGCTGTCCCACTCAGAAAGCATTGTAAGGAATCATATAATCTTATAAAATGAAAAACCGTATTTGTAACAGATTATAAGATGTTTTCTTTTAAGCATAGTCAATTACAGTACACGATTTAAAATATTTCTATCAACGTTTCACTAGATCTCGAATTTATATGCATTAAAAAGTTTTGAAATATGCGTTACTTGAAACGAATACAATTGCGCTGATTGGAACAAGCTCACCGCCTTTGCGTTTTTGAAACAAAAGAAAACATTCAAAGATTTCAACATTTTAACTTAATTAAAGGTGTCACTTTTACACGAAAAATGTACTGGAGAGCCGGTCGTCGCCATGCTGCTTCTCAAACGGTTCTTGATCAGTCTTAAACGAATTATTGTCCTTTCTATAATGCCTTCCCTCAAAAGACTCACCAAAATTTCCCCCTAAAATTCTGCTGGCGCAATTTACGTCATGATCCGCCACCGTATGAGCATCCCTGCTTTTCAGTAATTCCTAAAATCAAATCTTACTTTAAATAAAGTCATAATGTTTTACGTTACGGTCTACAAAGTAAATCTCCTCACATTCCAGTTTTTCTAGTAACAACTTTTTTCGAGTTAACGTATGTTTTATTTTTCTCACTAATCAAAGTTGAGCTAACACGAGTGGACGGTAGCGCGATGATTTTATTTTACTAGGTTGGCTAATCTGATTTATATCTCATCAACGTTCGCGTAATCGTACTTTGACCAGTGCACATTCAGTAATCTCGGCGTTCGGTTCGCCGGACCTTTCCGTCAAGTTAGTGTCGACATTAGATGTAGGCCTTAGGCCTTACTATTTTCTATCATGGCCAACTAGCGCCACAACTTCATTCTTAACTAAATTTATTAATTATTGATTTAATGTGCAGCATTAGCCAGCCTTCTTTCAATTTATTACAGCTGTAATGTGATCATTCAAATTATTAAAACTATTCGTATACAGTCCACTTCTCTTATTTCTTAATGTAATTTAATACATCCTACACAACATCTTCAATCATAATGGAAGACCAGCAGACAAATATTTAATGCAAGATACATAATTTTCGCCCGCTCGGGCTGAACAAATAAAATCTTCCGGTCCGCACTCGCGGGACGTTACCTTTCTTAAACTGTTTCGGCCCACTTGGGCCGGGATCAGCCATATTTTTGGTCACTCCGGACCTGGATTTCCACTTAATGTCTTTTGTATCTTTTTCTGGCCATCACGGGCGGGTTAGCACGTCAGCTAATGCGACCGTGGCGTGATTTGCGTCGCCACTTCGCTCGTCGTCTTCAGGCAACGTGATAGCAAGTTCCTGCCGGCTGCAGTGCCTCAAGGTGGTCATCTTGCCAGCTGTTCACCATCATCATCAAGGAGCCGACGCTGCGGGACGTCGCTGACCAGGTACCACCAGCAACAGTAATAAGGTGCGTAAAAGAATGTCTGAGGAAGGCCTCAAGGTGCTGACCAGAAGGAGAGGCGGATTAAAGTCCGCGATAGTGCGGATACAATCCGCGGTAAATTCATTTGACATTAATTTAACCACAAAACATTTTTTGAATGTGAGATTAGAAAGTCTTAAGAGCTTAGCCTCGAAGTACGACGAAGTACAGTCTGAGATAGAGCTTATAAGTAAAGACGTGAGCACTGCTCAGGCAGACCGAGTCGAGGTTGAGGAAATGATATACTCAACTGAGGCAAACATTTTACAACTTCTTGACACTGTTAATACTCAGACTGTGCCTCCTGTACTATCGACGCCTGTGCATTTAAAACCGATAAGTTTGCCCTGCTTCTCAGGCAACATACTTGAGTGGCAACATTTCTATTCAATTTTTAATGATCTGGTGCATTCAAGATCAGATTTAACACCAGTACAGAAACTGCATTACTTGCATTCATCGGTGAAGTGTGAACCATTAGACTTAATTAAATCATTACCAATTTGTCAAGAGAATTATGTAATAGCGTTGAACTTGCTGTCCGATAGGTACAATAATCCATTTATATTAGCAAAATATTATGTACAGAACCTACTTCAGGTTAAGTCCACAATAAAGGACTCAGTCCAAAGCTTGGCTGAGTTTACGAATACTATAACGTCTTCTGTTAATTCGCTGGCGGCAATGAAGCTGTCTGTAAACCTATTTGAGTTTATTACTATACAATTGCTTTCCACTAAACTTGACCCTATCACTTTAAAACGTTGGAAGGAGTCTATAGACCCTGACAACTTGCCTAGTTTTCAAGACTTTACTCATTTTTTGAATTTGCGCCGACAGCTTTTAGAAAATACTATGCCAATTGAACCCGGACAGCAATTCAATAAACCTAGTGTAAAACCAAACAATAAGTTTGAGAAATGTAGTTTAAGAAATACTGCTGGCAGCAGTACCTTTAAGAGTTATCATGCTACGGCAAGGCATTATTCATGTGTGTGCTGTAAATCTGATCACCCGCTTTACATGTGTAATAATTTTCGCATATTAAGTGCCGCTGAGCGGGGGCAATTGGTGGCAAACCATAAATGTTGTATTAACTGCCTTAGAGCAGGTCATTTGATAACAAATTGCAAAAGTAAACAGGTTTGTAAAATTTGTTCAAAGGGTCACCACACCTTGCTGCACGCTAATTACGTGCCGAAATCAGCAGCTGCCAGCAGTAACTACTGCTCATTTAAATTACAGTGTAAAAACAATGTACTTTTATCCACTGCAGTTGTATATGTCATTGATCAGGCTAGCAATAGGCATAAGGCGCGCGCACTTCTTGACGCCGGGTCTCAGATCAATTTTTGTACGAAATCATTTGCGAAAAGATTGCACCTCAAACTAACCCGATCTAATATTCCGATTACAGGAATAAGCAACACAGCGTGTTGCGCTACTGACATTGTTTCTATGCGTATTATGTCTCGCTATCAGAGACATAGTTTCGAGGCCAAATTTGCCGTCTTATCTAACTTAACTCATAATCTGCCTTCAATATCGTTTGACATCAACCGGTTCCACATTCCAAATAAAATTTTTCTCGCCGACCCAGATTTTAATATATCTTCACAGATCGACATACTATTGGGGGCTCAATTTTATCTAGATTTAATATTAGCTAATAAGTACACACGCGGACCCAACTTCCCTATCATTCAGGAGACAAAACTGGGTTACATTTTGGCCGGCAATCTGCCCAAGCACTGCCACACCCAGGGTCCTGCTGTTTCGTTCTTGGCAAGGAACAATGACAGCCAAATCCTGCAATCTCTTGAGAGATTTTGGGAGGCAGAAACGATCCCCGGCGATACCCCTAATGGCGAGTCGGCTTGCGAAGAGCATTTTATGCGCTACACTCAGCGCAACCACGAGGGTAGATTTATAGTGTCGCTCCCATTCAAGTCTGATAATCCTCACTTAGGGGAATCCTACACAAGTGCCGAATCAAGGTTTTTAAACTTGGAGCGTCGATTCAGGCGCGATCCCAAGCTCGCTCGCGACTACGCAGACTTTATCGGGGAATACATGAAGCTTGGGCACATGACACCCATTGATCATGGCGCTATCAATTTAGGATCGTCAAATATTTATTACTTGCCTCACCATGCCGTGTTTAAACATTCTAGCTTGACCACAAAATTGCGCGTTGTCTTTGATGGTTCCTCCAAGAATACAAATGGCCTTTCGTTAAATGACCTATTATTGGTAGGCCCCAATGTTCAGCAAGATCTCTTCTCTATTCTGTTGCGGTTTCGCACACATAAGTATGTCCTGATTGCTGACATCGAAAAAATGTATCGTCAGATTCGCGTTGCTGAAGAGGACTGTCACTATCAGCGTATTTTGTGGCGTGACTCTCCCCTCGAACCACTTAAGCATTTCGCGCTGCGAACAGTAACTTACGGCACGGCTAGCGCCTCCTTTTTGGCTACACGGTGCCTTTTACAAATTGCTAGAGACAATCAAACTTCCTTTCCCCAAGCGGCTTTAGCCATCACTAACGATTTTTATGTAGACGATCTACTTACCGGTTCTGACACTATCCCCGATCTGACTAATCTGAAATCCGACCTAGGTGCGTTACTTGCTCAATATGGTTTCACGTTGCACAAATGGGCATCAAATGAACCCACAGCGGTCGCAAGTCATCACAACCTTTCACGACCCCTAAATAAATAGGACAATGTGCGTACCCTGGGCATTCTTTGGAACAACACTGCTGATTCATTTTTGTTTGATGTCAACCTATCTCCGGTTCTTCATAGCATATCCAAGAGGCAAATTCTTTCAATAATCGCCGGAATATATGATCCACTGGGTTTAATCGGACCAGTTGTCTTTTTGTATAAACACTTCATGCAGCGACTCTGGCTTTGTAAGCTTAGTTGGGATGAACCGCTTTCCGGTCAGTCACTGTCGGATTGGCATTCTTTGTGTCACAAATTAAGTCTGATTGGTAAAATAGTGGTCCCGCGATCTATTCGTTGCAACCATCAGGCGGTTACAGTTCAGTTGCATGGTTTTTCGGATGCTTCCGAGAGAGGGTTCGGCTGTTGTGTGTATGTCCGAGTCATTTATCAAGATGCTACTGCTTCCTGTCGTCTTTTGTGTTCAAAATCTCGCGTGGCTCCCTTGCGCCAAGTGTCATTACCTCGTATCGAGCTCTGCGCTTGTTTGTTATTATCGCGACTTGTGTCTAAAATTATTCCTGCTCTTCATTCATTCATTGAGGATGTACATTTGTATTCCGATTCTATGGTGGCTCTTTACTGGATTCATGCGCAGTCTTCGCGTTGGAAAACATACGTCGCTAATAGGGTTGCTGAAATTCAGCGTCGCACGCAAACTTGTACCTGGCATCACATTGATTCGCGACGCAATCCTGCTGATATTATTTCTAGGGGGTATCTCCCGGACGTTTTGCGCGATTGCTCGCTTTGGTGGCACGGTCCTGGCTGTCTGTCTCAATCGTCAGAGTCTAATCCTTTCCCATCTTTCGTACCGGCCACTCCATCATCTTCGGAAGTCATCGCGGAAGAGAAAACTACACATAACCGTTCGCTAATGTCTATCCTGGCTGTTGACTTATCGTTGGACTTTTCCTCGTTACACCGGCTGACACGTGTATACGCTTACTGTTTTCGTTTCATCAGAAATATTAGGCACTCATCTGCGGACAGGCTTTCGGGCGATCTGACCCCTGCGGAAATTCATCAGTCTCTTAATTTCTTTATAAGGCAATCTCAATCGACCCACTTCCCAGGCGAAATTAGTTGTCTTCGGAACGGATCTTCTGTTTCCATCAGAAGCAAGTTAGCCTCTCTCGACCCGTTTCTTGACGACACTGGAGTGATACGCGTGGGCGGACGATTGCAGCATTCCCAGTTATCTTACGACTCGAAACATCCTATCGTACTACCCCCATCGGCGCATGTCACACGCCTTATCATCGAACGCGAACACATTCGTTTGCTTCATGCTGGTGCGCAGCTCGTGCATCATTCACCGCGTCAACGTTGGTGGATTGTTAATGCCCGGCTAGTCATCCGTTCCATTAATCGTAAGTGTCTCAAGTGCATCAGGTTTAGCGCCACACAGCAGGTTCAGAGGCTTGGCATCTTGCCATCCCCTAGAGTCACTCCTTCAAGGCCGTTTCTATTTTGCGCGGTTGATTATGGTGGTCCCTTCATGATTCGTCATGGCGGGCAGAAGTCTAGAACTCTTACTAAGGCGTACGTGTCTCTGTTTGTTTGCTTAGCAACTAGGGCTATTCACCTGGAATTGGTGTCCGACCTTACTGCCAGCGCATTTATAGCTGCTTTACGTCGTTTTATGGCACGTCGGGGTATACCTAGTCAACTGTACTCCGACAACGGCACGAACTTCAGGAAGGCCCGCACCATCTTACATGACATTTACAACTTTTGGCACGATAAGGATGCCATCACCTCGATCAAGTCATTCACATCCTCTCAGGGGATATCATGGTCATTTATTCCGCCCTCCTCACCTCATTTCGGTGGCCTTTGGGAGAGCGGCATCAAGAGTTTGAAATTTCATTTGCGGCGCGTGGTAGGCAAACCTATACTAAACTTCGAAGAGTTCACAACCGTTTTGTCTCAGATAGAGGCATGTCTGAACTCTCGACCTTTATTTGCTATTTCTTCGGATGTTAATGACCCGGTGCCACTTACACCTGGCCATTTTTTGATCTGCGCGCCCCTAACTGCGATTCCTGACCCAGACCTTTCTCACGTTCCTGTTTCTCGCCTTGGTCGTTGGCAATTACTTCAGAGGTTTGTCCAGGGCATTTGGAAGGCGTGGTCTCGCGATTATTTGCACCAGCTGCAACAGCGTCACAAGTGGAAGTTTGCCAAAGATAATGTTTCCATTGGTGACTTAGCCTTGCTCATTGAGGACAACTTGCCTCCATTAGCCTGGAAATTTGGCGTGATCATCGCCACATTTCCCGGCCCAGATAATTTGGTTCGCGTCGTGGACATTCGCACGCCTACGGGTGTTTTGCGGAGACCAATACATAAATTATGTCTATTGCCAGCGCGAGACGAGATGTGACACTATGGTTACAGCACAATGCGGCTTTATTCCGCCATTGACTTATTATTTATTACGACCATTTGGTCAACATGATTGTGATGGATTGTCACAATATTTTTGTCAATTTTGCGTCATGGCACGCTTCTGAGTATCACAGTTCTGGTGATATCTTAATATTTGTATTGTATGTTAATTTTTGTGGCATACTATGTCACACTTTCATTGATCTCATGGGGTGTACTGCATGTCTTTGGGTGGTCTTATTTATTAATGTTATTACATAATATTCGCATGTTTGCTGTCAAGTAACCATGCATTCATTTCTTTATATTGTTGCTGATAAATATGTACTATTTTGTGAATGTCTTAAATTGTTAAATTGTTTCTGTAATTTCAGTATTGTATTGTTGGCTGACATTACAATTATTTATCTTGTAATTATGCAAATTATTATTGTTGTATTCACATAAATTGTGTCGATGTAAACTATTGTAAGCGTCTACCGTGTGTAACTGCCTTGTCTAATTTATTTATATTGTACTTAAATTTTATTCATTTTTGTAAGTAAGCATCCACAATTCTTTATTTAAATTATGACATACACGTCATATCTGGGCTACATTCAGCATCTAGCTTGCTCACACGTTGGCGTACATTGTAAATTCCTGAAACTTCAGGAATAGCGTATTTAGGTCGATACATGTCGCCCTCCTGAATATACAATGAAACATGCAACTGTAACATGTTCAACAACAATTTTATTCATGTAATGAACTTCTGTACAGGTCTACGGACCTTAGCTAGCATTAAGCTAACTCTATGACTTGCATATGATGTATTTTCCGTTCATGTTTTGTAATGTTACGTACTGCGCACTTGTGTCAGTAATATTGGTTAACCAGACTTAGTGGTACATGAAACAGCTGTTGCCAAACCTTGGCCTACAGTCGCCTATCTGCATGCTTATCTCAAATTAGCGGCCGATTGCCGTTATCTAATCTCAACTCAAGGTTCAACTCACCCTTGAAGCTGATTCTAATTATTAAAACTCCACTATTTCAAATTGAATTGTAAATGTATTATAATTTATTAAAGAATGTATTAAAAAATCTTTTTGATTTTTGACGGGCAGCTTATGGACGGTAGCGCGATGATTTTATTTTACTAGGTTGGCTAATCTGATTTATATCTCATCAACGTTCGCGTAATCGTACTTTGACCAGTGCACATTCAGTAATCTCGGCGTTCGGTTCGCCGGACCTTTCCGTCAAGTTAGTGTCGACATTAGATGTAGGCCTTAGGCCTTACTATTTTCTATCATGGCCAACTAGCGCCACAACTTCATTCTTAACTAAATTTATTAATTATTGATTCAATGTGCAGCATTAGCCAGCCTTCTTTCAATTTATTACAGCTGTAATGTGATCATTCAAATTATTAAAACTATTCGTATACAGTCCACTTCTCTTATTTCTTAATGTAATTTAATACATCCTACACAACATCTTCAATCATAATGGAAGACCAGCAGACAAATATTTAATGCAAGATACATAATTTTCGCCCGCTCGGGCTGAACAAATAAACTCTTCCGGTCCGCACTCGCGGGACGTTACTTTTCTTAAACTGTTTCGGCCCACTTGGGCCGGGATCAGCCAACGAGTGTGAGGCATTCTCAGTGACGCGTTGGTCAGTATAGCACCAAGCAGCAAAATGCTCGGTGCTTACATTGGCGTAACCAAGATTTCTCCATGGGGAGATGGTTGTAGACCACGAGTTTCCTGTGATGACAGATTATTGATCACAAGCGAGAGGAGAAGTATCACGAAAGTATTAGGAGATTGTTTGTAGCATACAACAATGCGAGATCACAGGACGACCTCAAATGCCCTTTAACTTGGTGGAATTGTGGAAGAAGCCTTTGACGGTCCAAGGCGGTCGCGAGTGGATTGCAGATGGTGATGGTAAGTTGAGGCCCGTGACTATTGTCTCCCATAAACTTTTACCTTAGGTGCTAGGTCGATAAAGAATACAATTCGGGACTTTACATCGCTTACTTGAACCTCTTCATAGAAAATGCCTAAATTTGTGGAATTAGAAAAATCTACTGGATCCAGAATTAATTTGTGAAAGATGGCTATATCTACATTGAATGGAATCATGTGGGATAAGCAAATTACAGCAGAAACAAAAATCAAAATTTTTAAAACCATTGTTAGACTATCATGACTTACGGCTCATAAGCTTGGACTACTAATAAACACACAAGAACAAAACTAAAGACAGCAGAGATAGACTTTTGGAGACGTTCGGAAAGAGTATCCAGACGTGAGAAAATTAGAAATAAACTCATTAAGGACAGAATGAATGTAAAAAATGTAATTGTTGATTCTATCCAAACAAAATAATTACAATGGTATGGACACACGAAAAGAATGGGACAGGAAAGATTGCCAAGAAGAGTTATGGAATGGACCCCACCAGGAAGAAGGAAAAGAAGAAGACCACCTATCACCTGGATAGAAGAAATTCAGACTGTATTGAGGGAACGAGAAATTGATGAAGATCTTTGGATGGGCAAGCAGCAGTGAAAGATGAGAATTCAATCACTTTTGTAATCTTTGGTTCCGGAAAATGTGTAAACATCGTACAGCCGGAATAATAATAATAATAGAAAGGTCTACACAATTACACTATGATAACGCACCAGCTTATACGACATTGTTTGACCAAAAGTATCATGGTTGTTACACCGCAACGCACTCAACCTTCATTTGACTTTTGCTCTTCTAGACAAAAAAATAAATGACAAGTATTTATTCCTGCATTTATACCTCACTGATGAAGGAGCAAACTACTCCGAAACGTGCGTATGAGGATATAACAAAAAGTAAGTTTTTTCACAAGTGAAAGTGCATTAAATTATTAATTGTTTAAATGACAAGGTTTTAAGACTATTGAAACAATAAAGCAAATATTGCTGTTTGAGCTCAAAACTGTACTAGAAAGCGCATTCCAGAAACGTCTTGAAGACTGAGAAGGATGTTGGCACAAGTGTGTCATATCCGATGGAAATTGTTTTAAATGAGGCACAGTATACACAAATGGAAACAGACACAAATTATCAAACGAACAAAATTACATGAATTTTGTGATCAAAACTAGTATAGCTAAGACAAATATGTGTCCTACGGGACTTGTGGAATAACTTCCGTCAAACAAAGTCCGTGCCGCTGTTTTAGTAGCCAATGCGGTGGAAGAATTGAGAGTGTTTTCCGCAGCGGGCGAACCTGACTAATCCATCGCTTTAAAACACAACAAAAATAATCCCTTAAAATTGTTGGCCGCGACTAATACCCCGGTCTCCTGCGCAATGAATAACTAGTCAAGGTAGCGCATGGCATCGATGCCTGTTAAGATTTGCGCACCCGGTTATATTCTCGTTAGTGGAAAAACGTGCCGGAGGTGTAAGCCGCCCGGGGGCGGGGAAGCGACGAACGGGGAATCGCAAGTCATTACCCCGCTGTGTGGACATCCATTTTTATTACCGGTATTTATCTAAGTAGTTGTCTTTTTACAGAATAACAGTCGACGTTAAGAATCGTAGAGGGGAGATAAAGAAAGGGTTCTGAAGAGCGGACCCTAGTCAGCGTAGGGGAAGCGACATCATTACGTCGCTTAGGACTTTCGGTTAAAGAAAGCGTACGAATTAAAAGCCATTCGAACCGTCCGATTGAAAACAAAATGTCTTAGTTTGGCCTCAACATGCGAAAGGCTCACTTGGAGCAGACTGTTCTGTTTAGTTATACTGTTTAGTGCGTCCGCCTTTTTCTGTGACGTACTTACTAAACGTAACACAAGTATATAAACGGAGCTAAAGTGTTTGCCCAATATATTTATCAGCCTGCTTTGATTCAAAATTTTTTTCAAACTTTTCATAACGCATTTTAAAAAATCTTGTCTCTTTGGTACCTTTTTGACACTCATTTGTTGTCCATTCCTTCCACTCATCTTACCCACTTAAGAAGTATTTTGATATACTCTACCGAGCTCTTATTTTTTACCCATAGTTGTGTTTGATGCGCGATCCTTCTTCTTCTTTTATGGAACAATATATATTTCTTGAGGCGGCTCAGTAGACCAGTGGGTATGGCACCTGGCTATTGATCTAGAGGTCCCGGGTTCGATTCCTGGGCCCGCACCATAAAACCAAGGTGCGTTTCTCAGCCCCCAGGTCGACTCAGCCTGTTGAAAATGAGTACCTGGGATAACATCCTGGGGATAATAATGGGCGGCTGAAGCGTAGTGCTGGCCACACTGCCTTCCTGTATGCCGTACGGCTCACATAAGGCAGCCTATCCTGCCTTCTCCTAAGCTACTTCGGTGGTACACATGGGAGCCATTATTATTATTATTATATATTTCTTGGATTTTTATTTCACAACTGGTCACCATTTCTTATATTTGCTTTACCAGCGTCCGAGCTTCGCTAACATATGTGACAATTGTTCTCGACACTTTTTTTTATTCTTGTATCTTGTCTATAAATTTGGATTTAATTGTTTTACCTAAGGCATACCTTTACCTAAGGGTTAGTGAGGACGGCCCCCGTCAGGGGCGCCAGCTGGGGGATGGAAAATGGGGCTTGTAACAAAAGAATAAACAAAAAATAGCAGTATTATCGATAGAGTACGAATTGCCCTCAAAATTGACTTCGAAGAAATTCTTGATGAGTTTCTTAAAGCACGAAAAATGAACTTTTAATTGTTCTTTAAACGTTATTAAATTGTATAAAACTCAATTTAATGTCCTATTTTGTATTCATTGTCAGAAACCTTGTGTAATTGTG
Organism: Magicicada septendecula; assembly: GCA_034769895.1. NCBI lineage: Eukaryota > Metazoa > Arthropoda > Insecta > Hemiptera > Cicadidae > Magicicada > Magicicada septendecula. Next base: position 75,940,144 of record CM068376.1, read on the forward strand.
TGATTGTTCACCGCAAGAACCCAATAATTTTATATATAGTTTACATGTAATGAAATCTGTAAGTTTTCTTTTATAAAGCTTTATATTTATTAATTAAGCTTTGCACTTCCTAACCTTATCCTAAGTTTGCATAACAGACTTTATTTTTTACGGTTGTGTGATTGTAGAAAGGAATATTAAGACAGAAAATCGGGGGTATAGTGTGTTGTTACAGGTGAATGGGCTGAGATTGGGTTGTTTTGGTAGGTAAGCTCTTGCATAGTGATTTTTATATAAATAACATGGTAAGTGTTTGCGAACAAATGGTGAAGTTCATACATCGTGCCAGGTCACTAACGCTGGAGAGGACAAAACTAATTAGTCGTTCTGACATTGTTTACAAACACGCGCGCGCGCGCGCGCGCGAGCGAGAGAGAGAGAGAGAGAGAGAGAGAGAGAGAGAGAGAGTGTGTGTGTGTGTGTGTGTGTGTGTGTGTGTGTGTGTGTGTGTGTGTGTGTGTGTGTGTGTGTGTGTGTGTGTGTGTGTGTGTGTGTGTGTGTGTGTGTGTGTGTGTGTGTGTGTGTGTGTGTGTGTGTGTGTGTGTGTGTGTGTGTGTGTGTTGATTGTGTGTAATACTATGAAATTCAACACTTCTTGAAACAATGATTGTCTCTTTAGATTGACTAAACTGCTACAAACACAAAGTGTTCAAATAAGGATTCCATGTAAGCGAGAGTCTCATTTCAACGTTTTAGAGAGAATTTTGATATTCGCGATAAAGACATTCAAGTATTGTTTGGAACTTTACCTAAAGTATTGTTTGAAATTTTAAATTTCAATAACGCGTTTTGGATCAGTTCGTTCGGTTACAGAAAAAAAGGAGTATTCGAAACTTACACAGCTATTTTCTTAGTCCGTTACTCACTATACAGAAAAATAATAATAGCACAAGCACTAAAGTCATTAAGTTCACTAAATTGTAATTAAACAAATTAACACTTAATATCATTTTATTAATTAATAACACCTTACAAAATATCGTCTTAAAACAACTCTTTAACTAACTGTCCCGTGAACGTTACACAGGTCCCAGTTAAGGTGGCGTAACATACCAGTTAAGGTTTTTCTATGAAGTCATTTGCTCTTGAATGTTCTGTGCCATTTTTAACCCACTAAACATCTCATTGCCGTTTGGCGATTCATCACGTTCCATCACGAAATCAACAGTGCGCTCGGTGTTAATAGTTTTTTCGGTTTCCCCTGCATGACCGTGACATTATACAAATCCATCATTCTTTGTAGTGAAGCATCGCCTTAGATACAGAGTCCTTTTTTTTATTACCGTTTTTCTTCAGCCTGAATTAGAAAGAAAGAACTTGATTTATAACTTGATACTTTCTGACAACAGCAATACTTCCTGAAATATCTACAGAGTATGCTATGACAATTAAGTAACGCTCTCGAAAATTCGGAAGCGTCATCCTACACTATTCTCGGCTAGTCGAGCAGGTGCAGATTCTCGGTCAAGGCCACTGCAGTCAAGTAGCTTCTAGTCTGTAACTACGCAAATTATGCCGTCACGCCGCCAAAAGAACGGAAAATAATTTTGGAATATCTGCGGGACCTATATCTGCGGGACCTATATCTGCGGGAACAACAGTGTTCCTAAAAATTAATTTTATTATAAAACCCTTCGTTTGAGTCAACGAAGCTATTTTTCAAACAGTTATATATATATATATATATATATATATATATATAAGTGATTACAAAAATGACTTTTGTTCTCAACCATGTGGTAGGGGAGTAGGTACATGACGGAAGGGGATGGAGGTGGAATGAGCAAGGTCAAGCATCTGTAAAACCTGAAGATTGAATACAACATAGAAATACAACGTACTTTTAATATAAACTTAATATTACAACTTTTAGTAAAGAAGATAACAGGTACTCCGATTGTTCGTCATTAGTATTTTTACTTGTTTAACACAGTTGCGCATCAAGGGGGAGTTTGGGGGGATTTATTCCCCTTTAAAGGATAAAGAATAAAGGAAATGTCAAAAATTTGGTAAAAACGAGTGTCGGTTAAAATTAAGCTAATTTGTTAGCAATGTTTTAAACTGACGTACACTATAGCAGTGTTGCAAGTACGATACAGCTTCGTGTAAACACTAGTAGCTGACTGGGGATTTAGGGTTAGTTCAAATTTTTATCCTAGTGTTGAGGTTATGGCCTCCTATCGAGCAGAAAAGAAGTAGCTTTCGAATACTTATTTATACCGAATTGTATCCAACTAGGTTTACGATATGTACAGCGCAATAATTTATTCAACAGCAACTTCAGAAATTTCTACGTTAAACAGTTTTTTGTGTAATACTCGAACTTTATACAGACGCGCCTATTACTGTAAACAGTTTTTCGAGACGTAATTTTTTTTTTGTACTTTTTAACTTGGTACTTCGTTACCGTTATAAATACAAATTAACAATTAAAATCTTAAAACGTGTCCGTCATTCCATATGTATACGTTACCCTAAGACCGAAGGCCGTTTACAAGCGCTTCGTAACCTCTAACGGTGCCCATTTTGTGAAAATCTCCAATTCATATCTGTGACAAAACAAGCAGACCGATTTAATTCCATTCGCTGTAAATATTTACAAATTTGAAACGAAGTTGTAAATACGTTGTAATTAATTTATAAACACGTTGGAAATAATTTGTAAATATTTCCTAAAGTGAGGTTTTAAAAAATTCGTACAGAACGTTTCGCATTATCAGCTTCTGCAGAAGACAAGAGACGCTAGTTTTTTAATATTGTTTACTTCATTTATATTGTAATATAACATATCATTTTTAATGTTTCATCACTTCGTTAAATTTTGGTATCTATTAATATAATCCTTATGTTTTTACAAAATTATCTTCTTCCTACAACAAAATAAATAGCAAATAACGTGGTTTTCTGTATTTTTGTATAGTTTTCTTCACAAAATCTAAACCTCCCCCCAGAACACCCCCGCCCCGACAGAAATACTCGTTGCGTCCTTGTTTAACACTTTTCTTAAATTTTAGAATTGTAAGTAAGTCTACCCTTTTCCCGTTATGTACGTAATAATTTCATATTTTTGGTTCAAAAAATACAGTGACCAGTATTCTGTTATACCCTGGTTTTTCCAGACTACCCCACTTCTTTGTCACCAACCCCGTATTACCCTTAAAACATAACTAATGATAGTGAGATGTATTATGATACTCGTATACACACACTTATTGCTTACTAATGGTACCTACAATCTCAATCTTCTACTGTAGTGCATTCATTGTTCATAGCCTAAAGATACCATGCATATGATTTATAATAAAGTTTTAAATTACTCACATTCTTTATTTATATCGATTTCGGTCATAGGCTATCGTCAGGATATTTACATTATACACTCGTGGTCATAATATTACGAAACAGTTACTATTTGCAGAAAAAAAGAATTCGAAAACACTGTAAATAGTAACTGTTTCGCAATATCGTGACCGCGAGTGTATAGTGTAAATATCCTGACGATGCCCTATGACCGAGATCGATAGAAATTAAGAATATGAGTAATTTGAAACTTTATTATAAATCATATGTATGGTATCTTTAGGCTATGTACCTTAAAATTTGTTTAACGCAAAAACTTTTATCATATTTAGTTACTCGTGTAACTCTAGAGATAGCCACTTTGAAAGATCGTGATTATCATAAAATACGCTAAAATATTGTCGGAGTTTGACAAAAAAATTAATTTTGTAAAATAACAAAGTATGTTTTGTGATTTCTTATTAGATGAAAATGTTTACCTAAGAGAAAAACGGCACATCGATTTGCAGTAAACACCGGTAAAACGGTCGAAGACGAGTTCGATAGAGCCTCAGTGGCGTAACAGTCCTGCTTGTTGACTTCCACGAAATGTTTATCGCGTCTAGGTAAAGTCATGCCAATGAGGATGACGACCGCGGTAGCGTCTGAAACGTCTGGTGAACGTGAATTCGGACCGCGGCTTCACGACTGTCAGTCGTTCAACTGTGTCTAATAGTGTAAAGTACTGTAGTTTCAGTAAACAAGCTTACGTTATGTTTTACAGGTTCCATGCAGAGCGTTCGCGTAAAGCGGCGGAACACAACGCGACCCGTGTTGACACAGGCCTTCCTTTGTTTATGAATGACCTCATTCATGTGGCGAAAGTCGACAACTGTAACGAATACTATAAATTATACTCGTGTAAAGTACTGCTGGGTGTGGCCGAGTACGGGAATATTGAAAAGATAAGCTCGGCGTGATTAAATAAACACGGTATTAAAGTTGCCGTTTACATGTGGGAGGGAAGTTATTGGTAGCGGGGGCGGTAGAGGGTGGCTACCATCCGGCCTGACGTGACTAAAATAAAAACAAAAATTCTAGACGCTTGAAAAAAGAGTCACTTACATGCACTCCGCTTTCTAGCCGTAGAATTTAATAATTTCTCCAAAGATTATTAAAGGCTCCATCTTTTTTTAATTAATAAGGCTTACATCTAAATTAGGTATAATTTTTGTCAAACATCTCTGCTATGGTTGTTTCCGCTTTGCTGTTCACCCCTTCCCCACGACACTTCTAATGGTTTTAATTAAAAAAATACACTTGATTCGCCGTTCATAGTTTGCTTCTTACCCCTTCCTGCCGGCTGGCGGACCTGAATTAAACGCACAATACATTATCAGAGAAACCATTCAACGTACAATGATAAAGCCAGTTTTTCCCCCGGGGGACAAAAACGCGCACAAACTCGTGGAACAAATGTATTAAGTAAATTAAAATTTTCTCAATACCTGTTGACCGCTACATCCACGTTTTGACTACATTATACCGAAATATATTATAAGCGATTGTCGTATAAAGCGTCCTCGACTCCCCGCGACTCGCAAACACCAGGTTCACTGTAATCTTTTCGAAGCGAGAAAAAATTACAAAGCTTTGTCAGAGCTTTTTAGTGTGGCCGACGTGACTCATGTAGCAACGCTACACTCGGATTATTATATAAAAGTGTTTGTTTACGTATCCAGGCTTTCTCCGCGCTCTCCGCCAGTCTTCCTTCTACTCACGAACGCCAGTGTAGCGTTCCCACTGTTACCAACATCACCCCGCCGTCACCTATCCACATGGTACAACCAGCTATTTGTCCTAAACTTTATGGAGAATATAATAGTCTCATTTGTCCTAAACTTTATGGAGAATATAATAGTCTCATTTGTCCTAAACTTTATGGAGAATATAATAGTCTCATTTGTCCTAAACTTTATGGAGAATATAATAGTCTCATTTGTCCTAAACTTTATGGAGAATATAATAGTCTCATTTGTCCTAAACTTTATGGAGAATATAATAGTCTCATTTGTCCTAAACTTTATGGAGAATATAATAGTCTCATTTGTCCTAAGCTTTATGGAGAATATAATAGTCTCATTTCTGAAGACTGTGAGTACCAGACATATTGTTACTTGATTACGTCTTCTACATCTCCCTTCAACAACTTGGCCTGCAGCCTGTTGTGCCCTCTCACCATGGTACAAGTTACGTCCCGCCAGAGAGAAATCCGCCACCTAGTAACCACGTGTGTTGACGTGTGTATGTGTGTGTGCGCGCGCGCGAGAGCGCGCTAGTATTAGTATAGGTTTACCTACTTATCTAGGCATACCAGACAAGAACCCAGCGATAGGGGTGGGCAGACAGTGATCCAGACTCGATCCCACCACCTCAGTACAGATGCTGCGATTGTGATGAGTCACAAACCAAACAACTACTTGGTTACATTTTTAGGAATAATCCTTTTTTTACTGCCGGCAACCCTTCAGATATCCGACGAGTCCGCTCCGCAACTTATTCAGTTACGAACACATTGTCATCATCACGATCACGCCAATTTCTTCTTCTTCTTCTTCTTCTTCTTCTTCTTCTTCTTCTTCTTCTTCTTCTTCTTCTTCTTCTTTTTCCTCCTCCCCCTCCTCCTCCTCCTCCTCCTCCTCCTCTTCCTTCCCTCCCCCTACTCCTCCTCTCCTCCTCACCTTCCTCTTCTTCTTTTTCTTCTTTTTCTTCGTATGTTACTGCTGCTACAGCGGTTGGAACACTTGCGCGGAGTGACATTTCCCTGGAGTGACTCTTGCCCGGAGTATCAACGAGCTGATAAAAAACGCGCGCGCTAACAAACACACACACTATAGGTGTAAACAAGTACTTTGTCTACTTCACTCTCTGGCCCAACAAATACTTTGTCTACTTCACTCTCTGGCCCAACAAGTACTTTGTCTACTTCACTCTCTGGCCCAACAAGTACTTTGTCTACTTCACTCTCTGGCCCAACAAGTGCTTTGTCTACTTCACTCTCTGGCCCAACAAGTGCTTTGTCTACTTCACTCTCTGGCCCAACAAGTACTTTGTCTACCTCACTCTCTGGCCCAACAAGTACTTTGTCTACTTCACTCTCTGGCCCAACAAGTACTTTGTCTACTTCACTCTCTGGCCCAACAAGTACTTTGTCTACTTCACTCTCTGGCCCAACAAGTACTTTGTCTACTTCACTCTCTGGCCCAACAAGTGCTTTGTCTACTTCACTCTCTGGCCCGACAAGTACTTTGTCTACTTCACTCTCTGGCCCAACAAGTACTTTGTCTACTTCACTCTCTGGCCCAACAAGTACTTTGTCTACTTCACTCTCTGGCCCAACAAGTACTTTGTCTACTTCACTCTCTGGCCCAACAAGTACTTTGTCTACTTCACTCTCTGGCCCGACAAGTACTTTGTCTACTTCACTCTCTGGCCCAACAAGTGCTTTGTCTACTTCACTCTCTGGCCCAACAAGTACTTTGTCTACTTCACTCTCTGGCCCGACAAGTGCTTTGTCTACTTCACTCTCTGGCCCAACAAGTACTTTGTCTACTTCACTCTCTGGCCCAACAAGTACTTTGTCTACTTCACTCTCTGGCCCAACAAGTACTTTGTCTACTTCACTCTCTGGCCCAACAAGTACTTTGTCTACTTCACTCTCTGGCCCGACAAGTACTTTGTCTACTTCACTCTCTGGCCCAACAAGTGCTTTGTCTACTTCACTCTCTGGCCCAACAAGTACTTTGTCTACTTCACTCTCTGGCCCAACAAGTACTTTGTCTACTTCACTCTCTGGCCCGACAAGTACTTTGTCTACTTCACTCTCTGGCCCGACAAGTACTTTGTCTACTTCACTCTCTGGCCCGACAAGTACTTTGTCTACTTCACTCTCTGGCCCAACAAGTACTTTGTCTACTTCACTCTCTGGCCCGACAAGTACTTTGTCTACTTCACTCTCTGGCCCAACAAGTACTTTGTCTACTTCACTCTCTGGCCCAACAAGTACTTTGTCTACTTCACTCTCTGGCCCAACAAGTACTTTGTCTACTTCACTCTCTGGCCCGACAAGTGAGGGATTCTGATTGTTCTACAGATGTGTATATAATGGTACATTCTGTTAATTATAGGTGTGCGTGTTTCTTTATCTGCGACATTCTAATATGAAAGCCTGTAGCATCAGTTTAATTAATAATAGTTTAAATTTTATTAAGACGACGAGTATAAGGATAGACAGTGGAGAAATATATAAGCTAGATTTTTCTTTTAATTGTTTGAATTTTATTGATTACTATTAGTATTTAGCCAAAGTGTACCGTTTTTTAGAGAACCCCATGTAAAAGTAGTCATTTACAGTTCCCGGAATCCTAAAACCTTTTTTTGTGTGTGTTTCTTTTTTTTTTGTTATCCAATGCCAAGTGTTATTTACATAACTTTCACAATTTGTTCATTATACAATATTTAGAAATTACATATTTTTTTCAGATATGGTTTTTTAATGCAATTGTGGATGGAAGCTGGGTTTCCCAAAATCTTAATTTTTTTTGCTTAAGAAATAAGCTGATCTATCTTTAAATAATAGCGCAATCAAATAATACTTATTTTTCATTGAAGTTCATTAAATAGTACTAGAAATTAATAGCAGTCCAAATAACTAATAGTCGAAATGAATAGAAGTTCAATTTACTAATACCCCATTCAACTAATAGTCGAAATTACTAATAGTTAAATTAAATAATAGCCCAATTAACTAACAGTTGAAATTAATAGCAGTCGAATTAATTAATAGCCCAACTAACTAACTTGTGATAATAATACTAGGCTAATTAAATAATTGTTCAATCAACTAATGGCCCAATTAACTAATGTTCAGGAAATAGGGATAATGATATTAAAAAAAAAGGTCAGGTTTCGAGTCATTTATGAATTCGGTATAAATTAATACACGGTGCTGATATAGTTCGGTTCATCAAGAGTAGTAGATTAGAATGGCTGGGTCACTTACGACGAATGGATGATAGCAGAATATCTAAAAGAATGGCATGCTGGAGACCAATTGGCAGAAGAATTAGAGGAAGACCTAGGGAAAGACGGATACGTGACTCAGAGGATGACTTGTACATGTGAAAGGCTGAAGAGGCTGTATAGTGAGAGAATGGAATGGAAGAAAATCACTGAACATGCTGAGGATCTGGGTTGTGATGCCGGAAGAAGGAGAAATTACAAAAATATAAAACGCCTACAGGTCTAATTGAGGAGAAACGTCAGTGTGTTGCCGCTCCGGCAAACAATCTTCGATACTTCCACTCTTCGTAATGGTTTTGGGTAGCCAAAACGTCGCTTTTCAGATATTTCATTGATGACAAAAAACCGACCATTTAATTCGAAAATATCCAAGATCCATCACGATCTAAGAATCAATGTTTCGCCTAACGGTCACATCTCTTTTTTCCAAAACTTTAGGCATAAAAAGTGGTCCCATTATGCGATGAATACGGTAGTTACAAGGTGACTGTGGAATAACATCGAACCGTAGGTTTGCAATCGACTATTTCAGTAATTTGCGTGTTAGTTTGCACGGATTTACCATTAAAATAGTCAAGAGAAAGCAAAAATTTCCTTCACCGCAGTCTTACATTTTATCTTTTCCTTTATGCACCTTTAAAAATAACACGAATTAAAATTTAATTCCTCGCGCGTTTATATTCACTCCGTTTTAAATAACTTACGTTTAATAATAAAAAAAAAGAAACCGGTAGAAATATAAGCGGCCGTTAGAGTGTAGTTCAGACAGCGGCCGCTTGTATTATTTATACCATTAATTAACTGCTTTCTGTAGTTAATAGATTTCATGAGTCGTATAAAGGGTTCCTTCAACTTACCCCCTCGCTTCCCGGCGCCGTACTTCATTCATCACGTGACCAACACCCATGTGAATTACCAATAAATCGTTGCCGCGTTTCGCCATGTTCGCCTCAGTTAAGATCTTTACTGCTCCGATAAAACTGATGTATGCACAACTTCGATCCTACAAAGCAGCCCTCCAGACACGTAAATTTTGTTTTTATTCACTACAAACTCCCGCTCTTAAGTTTTAATGATCGTTTTTCCAACTACCTATATCTGTTTCATCTCGTTTATTGCCAATTAATTAACACCCGCTTCTAGTACACTTTTATAGATTTTTTTGTATGATATTTGTGTGTGTGTGTGACTGTCTGTCTGTAAATATGAACAATAGTAACTCATATAAAATTCAATTACCGAATAATGTTTGCAACCTTTTATTCCGTAAGGGCCAGAGTCAGTTTGGATTTATAATAAAGGAAACATTTACTATTAGATTTTTCCAAAAATCTATAAATTTGAAAGTTTATATAAGTGGGCCTTCTTAGGCCAAATACAGAGTATTTACCTCATCACTGGGGTGAATTGGCGGACAGCGAACCAATTGTTAATGACACTGAAGATGGTCTCCGATGGTGAGGCCAAAACGTCTGTCAACACAAACTATAGACCACGGCCTAACAGCCCGGAACTATGTGGACGCCGCGCCGGCCGCGAAAGCCTTAGGCCGTCTACTCTATTACGATTAGATTGTTAGCTAAACAACAATTACAATAACAATAAAGGGATTTAAACGCATGATTCTTCTTCTTCTTCTTCTTCTTCTTCTTCTTCTTCTTCTTCTTCTTCTTCTTCTTCTTCTTCTTCTTCTTCTTCTTCTTCTTCTTCATTCCAGGATTAGGCGACATCACCTGTTCCGGTCTCAATTTTCAAGCCACCTTTGCGTGGCCTTCCCACACCTGTTTTCCCTTGAGGCGCATATTGTAAAACTTGCTGAGGCAGCCTTTTCGCTTCCATTCTATCTATATATTCAATCCATCCCAGCTTACATTCCTCGATTCTTGCATTTACAGAGAATATACTCAATTACGTACATCCCTTTACGTATCACAAGAAATTCATCTCTGCAGCTTGTGTGTGACTTATATCTTTTCTAGATAATACCCATGTTTCGGAACCGTATAAAAGAGTGGGGACTGCCAAAGCTTACAGAACTTCATTTGAGAAACGCATGGTTGGTAAATTAATTAGTATTGATGTAAATTTAATAATGAATGGATTATATATACCCTACAATCGACATAATATTCATCAATATCGTCAAGGTCATTTCTCGATTTTCCAAAGAGCCTTGCGCACTAACTTTGTGACTACCACCTAACCAAATGTCCTGCACACCTTTGTCTAATTTTCATAATTCTGTAAGCGCAATGGTCTATTCTTGCTTGAATGTACATCGATTTAAATGTTACTATCCATTACAATATTGTGCATATTTCCAAATATTGTAAAGTTTTTCCTTCCACTGTCGGTTGATTGAAATATTTCCTGATTAAACGATCTTCTCGAACAAAGTGATTCAGTCTCTACAACACTCAGAGTGTGTTTTTATTGTGTCCGCGAGATCTTCACTCAAGGTCTTCACGATATGAGTGGTTCGAGATGCGCCCAGGAGCTTTCGACTCGATAGGGCACCAGTTTCGACTAGACATTTTTTAATATTTTTGTGTCTGAAGGTGTGGCACGTCTCCGTAATTCAACACAGTATGTCAACATTGTAAAAAGAGATTACAATGCGATGAATATCTTGCCGGGGCGGGGCGAAACATGACGCCCTCTATTTCTGTTAGATCCGTATAAAATTTGTTCCAATCGAAGCATCAAAATATTGATTGATGACACGTTGGGCACTTGGTGAAACATATTACTATTTAGGTTTTAAAAACATACAAACGTTTGGTAAGTTTCACAGTTTATTATTTATCTCTGAAAATCGTTTCAGCCCATTAACCTATTCTCAGGGAGATCATAGAAACAACTAAACAAAGGAAGTGAGGGCGGTGAACATGTTTTGTGGTGAACATACTAGGTTACGAGATAATCTTAGTTTTCAGATATATAGAAAACCTACTTTTACAGATAGCGTTATACACAGTCACTACGCCATGGCACATAAAATTAAGCAGTTTCCATGCAATGGTTAATCGTCTCCTCATAGTTCCTTTATCCAAAGAAAATTTTAATAAAGAAGATGATATTATAAAAACCATAGCAGAAAATAACGGTTATGACAAAAGAATAATAGACTCTTTAATTTAAAAAGACAGAAGAAAACAGATCCGTACAGCCAGATCAGGGTAACAAAAAATTTCATTTAACAAATTACATTCCTTTTATAACAGATAGGATTTATAATAGGTTAAAAAAGCATGGTCTTAACATGGTATCAGTAAACAAACGTAATCTTTTTTCATTATTAGTCAACAATAAAGAAAAATAGAGTTTATGAAATATTCTGCGCAGAATGCGATGCTATTTATATCAGACAATGTGGCCGTGTTCTGAAACATCGCATTTCTGAACACAAGAAACCGATTTTAAATAATACAGCCAACACAGGTTTTACAGATCATTGCTTAAAATACAATCACTTCATAGATACAAAAAAGCATAACCCTACTGCACAACATACAAAAAGGTAAAAAAGAAATGGATTTATTAAAAATTCTAGAAATTAGAAAAACAATAAAAAATAACAAAAATTTAACAAAGAACAAACTGAATTCTGTGTATTACCTTTATTAAAAGTTGTTATTTAGTTTAGTTAATTTTTAGAATTTGCATTCATATTATACTTAGTTTTTACAGTCGCTTGACCTTCCCTATACACCCCCTCCAACACACACACCCCACACGCATGGCATGGTACACACCCTCACTTTCTTTGTTTTGCTGTTTCTATGATCTCATTGAGAATACCTTAACAGGCTGAAACAATTGTCAGAGGTAAATAACAAACTGTGAAACTTACCAAGTGTTTGTATGTTTTTAAAACCAAAGCACCAAATTCTGTATAACGTGTTATAATTATAAATTAACGGTTACCAATGAAACCTAGTCTCCCCCGACACGCACGCACATGTACAAATCTATTTATTACTCCTAATAATTCCGTGTTACACAGCATATTTCAACAATTAATTTCCAGTTGATTTATAAATTTTATTTGAACGTTTTGTCGTTTTGTCGCGATAATGAACGAATAAATTTTTAATACTTAAACAAATAACAGTAAACTACATTTACTGGCTAGTTGATATAAATTACGAACTCTACGTGCTATACAATAAAGCGTAAAGTAATTGTAATAAACCATAATGAATTTAGAGTTATTAATTGTCAGCGCAACAATTGGATTCGTTAATATGGAAAATGGGCTAACATTGCCAATTACAATAACAATAATAATATTAATAACAACAACGATTTAATTATTGGTAAAACGGTAAACTGAGTGCTTTACGGCTTAAAACGCGTGTCGACTTAAATTGCAATTGTTTAAATATTACTCTCGTTGAAAAACCAGTTAACTGAACAATTTTCGCTACTATTTGTTTGATTAAAACCGCTTGAGCTCACGGTCATTCTTCCAAGAATTAGTTTTTGTCAAACGCCTGAGTTCGTTTGTGTCAAACGCCTGAGTTCGTTTGTGTCAAACGCCTTTAAAATGTGTCTATCTCCTTTTTCATACTTTTACAGATATAACAAAACGATGTGTTTTGAAGATGCCACACAAGGTTTCCACGTTCAATTCGGATCCTGCTGCCACACGGGCTTAGCAAAACCTCCTTCTTCTTCTTCTTCTTCTTCTTCTTCTTCTTCTTCTTCTTCTTCTTCTTCTTCTTCTTCTTCTTCTCCTCCTCCTCCTCCTCCTTCTTCTTTTTCTCTTCTTCTGCTTCTCCTCCTCCTCCAACTCCTTCTCCTCCTCCTCCTCCTCCTCCTACTCCTCCTTCTTCTTCTTTTTCTTCTTCTTCTTCTTTTTCTTCTTCTTCTTCTTCTTCTTCTTCTCCTCCTCCTCCTCCTCCTCCTCCTCCTTCTTCTTCTTTTTCTCTCCTTCTCCTGCTCCTCCAACTCCTCCTCCTCTTCCTCCTCCTCCTCCTCCTCCTCCTCCTCCTCCTCCTCCTCCTCCTCCTCCTCCTCCTTCTTATTCATCTTCCTCTTCGCTTCAGAGATTAAGCTAATCGCTTATGCTCCTGCCCTTAATTTCACCATTTTATTTGTCTACTACATTACTGTTTCTGCACGGTTCATAATTTTTAATAGTTTTGTAGTCTTGTTTCCTACCCCCCCCCCACTTTATATGATGTTTCCTAAAAAGTTTATTTTACTTTATTATGTCACTGATACTGTAGACCCCCAATCCCCTAGTACAATCCCCCCCCCAATTCTCTAACGTACGCCAAATCTTCATTGCTCTGCCTTCTCGTGTGCATCCTTTGATGCAATTATTTCACTTCTTCTTTGTTTTCTTGATCTGTCGTGATTAGTCTTGATTTTTCGTTTCCCTGTAGTAACTTCCCTCTCTTACACCTTTCGACGTTCTGCAGCTTCTTATACCTTTGCGTCCTCTGGTTCCCCTCAGTGATTTATTTATGCACAAAAAAACTTCCTCTTAGAAACTTCGACGTTAACTAGAATTTCACTTCGACTAAGCTTCCCCTTAGTTGACTCTATTTTTTTCTAATATGATATAGAATACTTATCATTCTATTACTCTTCTCCGTAGCTCCTCATCTGTCACTTTGTCGCTTCCGTCGACAGCCGCTTTTCAACTTTCGCCTTTCTCGTTCGGTGCCAATGTCCCTGTTCTACACGCGACAACGCTCCGGATAAAGCATCTCAGGGAACCGTGCTCTAAGTCTCAGCAGTCGTTGCACGTCCTCGTCGTATGTAGGCAGACTACGTATCTCTCCACAACCATACTGGCTGTACAAGAAGCTCATCATAGAACTGTGCACAGATCAACATCAATTATGTTGTTTATCGGACACAATAAGGAAGACAGCAGAAATTCATCCATTCTGCTCGAGCCGTTTGACCACTAACGAGGTTTCCCCTTCTATTTGCCGACTTCACAACGTGGCCGATCCATTCCAGTCTTGGTTTTCCTTTTTCGCTTCCGTCCCCGGTGCTGTTCCCTGTAGAATAATTGAGTAACGTCTAGTCTAGACCGTTACGTAATTACGACGTGCACACTTAGTCACGCACTGATGCAGTGTTATATATTTCATCTGCGTATGACTGCCCTCTCCCATGCTCCGTAGTACTATCCCAAACTGGCAGATCGTATCTGCAGTAATACTTTGCGAGACGATGTACGTGGACGAGTGGCGCTCCAACACAGTGTGCGGCGCACACAGGCACCAAAACTTTCTGGCGAGGAGGAAATATTAAAAAAAAAAAAAAGTTATTGTTCATTAAGTTAATTGTATTTCCGGTGCTCTGGATGGGTATTCTCGCCAAATTTTTGTGACTGTATGGTGCTCCTGACGTGTTAAAACGCACGTCCAGTCAAATATCCAAACGAATTTCTTGCCAAATAAAATGTAGTAAGTTTAAATATCTACCAAAAATATTTAATATTTTTGTTTTTATAAAACTGTAAGTTTAGCTGTTAATTTACGTAAAACCATATAAGGTGGAACTGACAAATGATTCTATTGACAAACAACATAAATTACTTTGTTTTCTTCCAAATTATTTTGGATCTTTTCGTTTTTGTACACTTCTTGTGTGTTTTTGTTTTTTTAGACTTTTTTTGTAATTCCTGGTTTTTGTTCAATAAACGTATAATTAATATATATCGTATTTCATTTGAACTCACTGAGACGTTTTTATTAAGCGATTTTTTTATAGTGAGTGAGGGTATAGGGGCGCCAACCAAAGTTCTGCATACAGGCGCCGGACACTACTGGCGCGCCCCTGACGTGGACGATCTTGAATGTCTGTTGTCTTGCCTGTTGTATCCGATAAACAACATCATTGATGTTGATCTGTGCACAGTTCTATGATAAGCTTCAGCTTCCTTCCACCTTTCTTCACTATACGACCAAACCATTACAGTGCTGGTCTCTCTCCCACCTGACCAACTGGGTCCCGCTGTACAGATTTCTGGTGATTTCACATTTCTAATTCGTTCTCTCCTAGTTTTTCCAGCTGCTCGCTTAGAAAATCTCATTTCACAGTCTGCTTTTGTGCTTCTACAGAAACGGTGGTTCAGAACGAATTGCTTTACCGCCTGCAACACGTGATACGCAGTGCACGAGCCGTTATAATTTAAACTTGTCTAAAGAAACCTTTCTACGTAGAAATTATCTTTATTTAAGAAACACACGTGACGTATAGGCGAATTTGCATACGGGAAATATTTTCCAATAGGCGCGACTGCGACATGGGTTCGGAACATGCGAACCTGCCGACCATTATATGCCCCTCACATTGTTGGGTGTTAACGAAACTAAGATAACGTTAATTTTTTAAAATCCGTTTTTTATTAGCTACAACAGCGGCGACATAATTAATTCAGCAGCTGTAGCAAAACAACATGTTTATAGGTTTTATGCTAAAAGACGTGAGTTAGCAAAACGTGACAGGCAAAAAATAAAACGTGAGTTAAACCTGAAACCGATGTTGTTTCTACGTATGCTATGACAGAAGCTATTCTTGTTCCATCTTGAATTATGTTAAAGATAACATATAAAGACATCATCTACACACTCACGCGTGCATGTATGTATATCTGTATCTCCTTATGCCGTCAAGCGTCGGGGGTCCTAAAGCCACTTCCATCCTGGGCGAGGCGTTTGACCTCTAACAGAGTCCTCCCGACTTTGTAATAGATAACGTAATCGATCCACTCCAAGCCTGTTCTATCTCTACGTCTCCCTCCGTTCAAGAAGGCTTTGTCTTCCTCTCACTCGTCCTCATTATATGACCAAACCTTTGCACTGGTGGTCTCTCTACCACGTCACTAACTGTTCCCTGCCGGACAGATTTCTGGTTATCGTATTTCTAATTCATAATTGAGTAAATTTAAGTCAATATGTGGCACAATTCGTTGAGTGTTATACATTAAAACGAAGAAAGAGACTCGATTAAAATTTTGTAAGGTAATGGTTCTGCCAGTGTTATTGTATGGTTATCGATCTTGGGTTCCGGCGAGAAAACATGTGAGTAGGATGCAGGCATCGAAGACGAGATTCTTGCAAAATGTTAAAGGCCCCACTCGAATAGATATACTCTGCAATAAAGTCATTCGTAAAGAGTTGAACATTTTTTAATATACAAGATTGTACTACAAAAAAGAGACATGGATTGCTCATCCGAATAGGATGCCAGAGGGCAGGTTGCCTAAGGAAGTTTGGTAACACAAGCTTGTTTGACAACGAGTGTAGATGACCTAGGAAGCGTTGGTGAAGTGGATATATTCCTTTAGGACCGGAACACGTGATTCGCTTCGTCCTTGATAGAAGAAGAAGATATTTCTAATTCAATCTCTCCTAGTTTTTCAGCTGCTCGCTTCAAAAATCTCATTCCGCTGGCTTGCAGTCTGCGTTTGTACTTCCCTAGC
Organism: Magicicada septendecula; assembly: GCA_034769895.1. Taxonomy (NCBI): domain Eukaryota; kingdom Metazoa; phylum Arthropoda; class Insecta; order Hemiptera; family Cicadidae; genus Magicicada; species Magicicada septendecula. The sequence continues at coordinate 75,956,996 of CM068376.1, forward strand.
AGCGCGAGGTTTTCGGTCGCATAGAGTAGTGTGGGCAAAAAGGCTGGCTTGTATACTAGTAGCGTGACTTCTTCTTACCCACAGTAACAATAGATATCTGGTTGTATATTTGCTTTCCTTTTCCACCCGATGGGTTAGTTTCTCATCAGTCTTTTCATCTGAGATGATTACTGTTCTCAGATATTCAAACCTCTTGACTTGATCCAGTTTTTCCCGTCCTAGTTAATTCAGGCACTCCTCTTCAGTTTACCTGGATATGACCCATTTCTCTGCTTCAGTCCAAGTTTATA
>CM068376.1:75962285-75992285 GCA_034769895.1 Magicicada septendecula
TATACCCGCACTGACAGGATATTAACAGAGACAGGGATAGATTTGGTCGCATTGTCTTTCCTCGCAGCTTTTCCCCGGGGATTTTCACACTACAAGGCGATGTAAGAAAAGCTTTTTCCTTTGCTTTTACTCACCCCTCACCCCCTCCATAAAGGATAGATTATTAACATCGGGCGGGTCGTAAATTTTGTTATATTTCATTATAAAAACCTGGGATTATTTTCTTCTTCGTTGAATAATGGAAATAATGGAGTCCAATCGATGAGTGCTTTTTGTTTCGTTTTAAGCTTGTTGTTTCAAACAAAGTCCTTTAAAGTAGAGAGAACAAATGTAATCGCTTCCTGTTGTAATTTTCGTGATACGCATTTTAAAACTACTTCAAATTTTTTTGTAAAGTGTCTTATGTGTGTTCGTGCGTGTGTGCGCGCGCGCGCGCGTGTTCCATGAAAGAAGTCTGTTCCCGTCTCTTCTTGATATTCATATCTATCGATCAATGCGTATATTATTACTAAATAATTCTCTGTTCATTTTATAAATAATATATATCATAAGATAGGCATAGTATAGTTATATAGTTAGTCTTCGCATTCACAGACTAAAGACAGTAAATGTGCATCCTGCGTAAAAGCCTTTACAATTTGATTTCAGTCAACCTAGGTGACGCCGAATGTAAGGTGCCCAATTCTGAACAAATCACATGAACAGCTGACGCTAACTCGTCCACTGATGATTCGGTATTAGCAATGCACCGAAACCTAATAAAATTAAACGAATTTATGAAAAATTTGAGTCACACATTTTTACTTACGAAAGTGCTACGTTACTTTTTTGTAAAATAGAAATCTGGAGTTACTTACATGTATAGACACTCTACAGCTGCTGCTCCTGCTGCTGCTGCTGCTGCTCCTCCTCCTCCTCCTCCTCCTCCTCCTCCTCCTCCTCCTCCTCCTTCTTCTTCTTCTTCTTCTTCTTCTTCTTCTTCTTCTTCTTCTTCTTCTTCTTCTTTGGCTTGTTTTTCTTCTTCTCCTCCTCCCTGCAGTACCATACAGCCCTGACTGAGCGTTAACCCTCTTCAAACTTCACCTCCGACTGTCTCAACATCTGGCTGACATTCGCCGATTTCCCATTCCCCGAGCATCTCTTCCGCTTCCGTTTTTGTGTATTGTCATGCCGTCGTATTCGTGGTCTCCCCATCCTTTCCCAGTTGGCTTTTAAATTCTCTTTTAGGAATTCTACTTTTGGGGCATTCTTCCACGCGCTTGTCTCGCTCGAACGTTGTAATACCCACGTCCTTACACAACTGCTCAATTTTATAGTTACATCGAGTTCTCAGCCCACATTCGAATACCCCGACCGGGCCATTTCAAACACTGACACCATTCCTTCGCAATGTTTTTCTGTGGGTTCACGTTTCGCATTGTCAAGTGACTACGGGTCATGTCATAGTTTTGGGTACAGGAAATTCGTTGTCCCTTTGAACTATCAATGCCTGTTTTAAAAGCGTACAAAATGTTGATTTTCTTCGTGTCGTACTTACCGCGCGATATCGTTGATTCGTTTCGATTTCTTCCGTTAGTACGCGGAACGTGAGAATAGTTCAGTGCTCTGTCAAACTCTTCCCAAGCCTTTGTGCGTTAGCCTAGTCTATTTTTACTTCCATCAAAAGAATGCTTACAATAATATAATACTATAGATAGATAATATAGTGGTACTTGTGCCCGCGGTGCGTACAGGTTTTCAGTGAGTACTATATAAAGCGCTATCGAAAATTCTGTTTGTTAATTTGTGTTGAAATCAAGATAATTAAATAAGTGAATCGGTAAAGATAAGTTTAGTGAAAAATAGCAAATAAATGTACGGTTGAAAAGTCATATCCTGTTTTATGAAAGTTTGGTCAAGAAATTATTGGAAGGAAAGTGACACAAGAGAGAAGGTGCCAAGGAAGCCCAGTTTCAAATGTTTCCAAAAATCAAGACAACTGTTCCACTTGCCTTAACTTAGCTGTTTCCAGTTCCTTTGTAATTTTATAGATAAAAGAAAATTTAAATTATTAATAATATGTAACAGTCATAAAAGTTTTAACATGTACAAACATGATCACACCACATCATCATAATATTCTCTCCACAAACTTGAGCCAAAACCCCAAAGTATTATATGAACCTATTTAGATTCCAACAATTAATTAAGCAGTTAGTGGGTTGGAGGGTCTAAATTCCAAGGTCTGGTCTATCGGCGTATCTAGAATTTGGCTTTGGGAAGGGGGTCCGGGGTCGAGTCGGCTTCATACAAAATAAAAAACAAGTTAAGACTAATAACATTACTATCTTTAAAGTGACCGAAAAACATGTGATAATATCCTGAAACCAGTCCCATTGAAGTAAACAGTAATAATACAATAAAAATATACTTTATTGAAACATTGTTTACAAGGTACTTATTGGCTGAATTGATTTTACTGTATTTCACACTTAAAATGTATATCGCTAATCCTGTGTAATTAACATGTTTGAATATTTAAAAAAGAGTTACTAATATATTAGCGTACACATATGAAAAATAATAAAACAGTCTAAAAACAGGCGTTCGTCCTTACCCCCGTAAATACGCCACTGTTCTGATCTTAAGGATTTTATTGTTCTGATCTAACTGTTCGGATTTTACTTTTAATTACTGTTCTGATCTAATCTTACTTACAGATTTTTTCTACATCCAGTCTTTTAATAAACGTAGTGACAATAAAGTTAGAGAAATAATAATATCCATTTAAAGAAATAAGAATTTGAAATATCAACAGTTACCTCAAGATGATTTGTGATAGATGAGGATATTCTTTGTCCATTTTAACCCAAAACAATTGCTAACAGCCATTTCACTCCATAATCAAACACACTTATTTGTTTTGTGCACCATAGTTTTGACATTCAGACCGCAAGAACATTATTATTTTTGGTACTGCCAATGATGTTACTCTCGGTTCAGTCTTTGGGAACCGCTGTTGTAACATTCTGGCATCGCTTTTAGATACGATAAGATAAAATTTGAAATATAACTATAAAGTTGAATTTAGTGTATGGGAACATCGAAGTGATCAGAACCAACTACGGCGAATATAGACTTGTTATTACATTACAACTTTTTAACTCAAAGAAGATGTAAAGAAAGAGGAAAGAGGAAACCGCAGACACAACATTGCGTAGGAGGATGGCAACAAGCGCGAATACGAATAAGCTCAATACGTCATAAATGGCTAAACAGAAAATTGTTCGCCGGCAAGGAGTCACAACTTTCCGTACAATAAGGCCGCATAATTGCAGGTACCGTAAACGTTTTTACATGTAAGGGGCTATTTTAATAGATAGGTCGTCTGATAGGCAAGAGCGAATAGAAACGTTCTCTAGGGCGGAATATAATAATTATTGTCAGCGCGATAAATTAACATACTCGTTAGAAAAAGTAACGAACGACAGGCGGAGAAAACGCTATCAAACGTAGAATATATTATCATTAATTCATTACAATTTGCTAAACAAATTGTTACAGAAAGAAGGCAGCAGATGCGTGCGAGGAGTATCGCGTGCCTGGCGCCGTTTGTAAGCCGAGGGTGAGCGCTATCTGTTCGGGGGAAGTTACAGATATCATTCAACACCTGTGAGCGATCTCGCCAGTTGCTTACAATCGGTGTCCTTAAATTAAACACAATATATTACAGCCGGGCCACGGAATTTCTTAATCCTTCGATATATAAACACCGCCGCATTTTCTACCTATATCACTCGGTACAATATAAAAACGCTGCCAAAAAATATAGTATTGTTAGAAAAAAATAGTAAACTTTGATAGTTAGAAATATAGAGGAATTTAAATCCAGTTTTTTTTATTACGCGAATTCGATGATTACGAAAGATTCTAATTGTGTCATTTAATTAACAATAAGGGCACCAACCCAAAGGATTCGTTTTTGAAAAAGATTTCGATATTTCGATCCCACAATCGTCAGTTATCTTCAGGTAAATATAATTATATATCAATAAAAATTAACAAAAAAGCTGAAAAGAAGCTGTATTGACTACCACTAAGTTTACATAAGAAACCATAACTCTACCCACATAAAGGAAAGCTCTCTCTCTCTCTCTCTCTCTCTCTCTCTCTCTCTCTCTCTCTCTCTCTCTCTCTCTCTCTCCTCTCTCTCTCTCTCTCTCTCTCTCTTTCTATCTATTCCTCTCCCTCTCTCTCTCAAATCTCTTTTATTAGAATTACAAGTTGCCAAAATTCACACTCGAAAAATTTTTCCACGCCAGGAATCCCATTCGTCAAGAACGACTGTCGAGTAATTGTTTGACATACATATTGCTACTGGTATCCAAGTCACTTTTCTATTTATAAATTATTAAACCACCTGAGATCCGTTGTGTGACTTCGTTTTTCATTAAAACGAATATTCAGATATAATTCACTCAGCTGAGGTTGTTAATTGTTAAAATCTCATCACTTTGTACTCACACACGTTTGTATGGGTGCGCACCCTTTGAAGGCCGATCGGATACTGACGGGTGCGCACTCACACAAACGTGTGTGAGTACAAAGTGATGTGATTTTAACAATTAACGACTTCAACTGAGTGAATTGTATCTGAAAATGGAACATATGTTCAGAAACGTGACATTTAAATGAAAAACGAAGTCACGGATCTCAGGTGATTTATTAATTTACAGTTATTTGACGTCACGTATTAGACTTACCATTCAGGTTTAACTAATAATGTATTCTCTGTATTTTCTGTATTGTACTGTCTGTGATATCTGTTCTGTATGTTTTTGTATTCGTGTCATTCATACGTGTTAATGTCAACCTGTATATTTTGGGCCTTATGGGCCCAGTGTGTAATATTTGCGCTTATTGTATCATGCCAGCAGGAAGTGGAAGTGACTTTTGTTCATTTGTTTACATGTTTTATCATTTAGTTTTGTATTTTGTGTACCACTTTAATCTATTATCAAAACAAGAAGAGCTGTCAATGGTCAGCTCTTCTTAATCTTGTGTGTGTTGTCAGCCAATCTGTTAAATGTTCGCTCAGTCGAACAGATTACACATCTCCAATAAATTAAAAAAAAAAAGAAACGTCAAATACAGTAATACGATACAGTACATTACATTAATTATTTGATAAATCTTATGGGAGGACATAGGAAAGTAGACCAAACAGATTCAGTGTCTTTCCTTATTAGTCATTGCTTACCTTACAGGTATTCTTTATAAAGGGGAGAGGTCAGCTGAAGATTAACTTTATATGTGATTAGTGTAATTTATCGGTTATATAAAAATATTATCTATTTCAGTGATAACCGTTACCGGTCCTTGTAACGTGTTATTACAAGTACCGTTAAGTGATTGTTTTCTTCTATTGTGACAATGCTCGTCGATCTCTCTGCAGGCGGTATTTTGTTTTAATAATTATGACATGTTACAACGAACGGTGAGTTTGTTGGCGTCGACGTTCAACTGAAGTCGCGTAAACCCCCCCCCCCCCCCAATAGCCTCTTGTGTCAGTCGCAGAACGCGTAACGAGCGAAGGAGCAAACGATAAACAATATAAATCCAAGCACGTAGCGGATCAGACAGTGCATGAACGATACGTCATCGGGGAAATCCCCAGGCGTCATATCCAATTAGCTCACACGAACCTTTTAGTCTACACGCGGACATGGTGTAAAACGCACGCACGCACAACATGATGCGTGCACCCTACGTTTGTAAAAATTAGACGTTGTGTAGTATGTACGTAGAAAATAATCACTATCGTCTGCGCCTAACGTACTAAACTTGCTAATCTTGGAGCCTGTTATGCGGGGTTGTCATCCGCTAAAATGAACTGGGAGGACGATCGGGTTCAAAAACTGGGACAATCCCGGACAGACACGATTCCTGCAGACCAACATTTAAAGAAACAGAAAAAAGTCCATTAAAACAAAATCGTATGATGTGTCATTAACACGTTACTTACAACAGCTACTACGTTGATGAAAAATAAAAATGATTTTCAAAATGATAATTTGGTTTAAAATACACTGCACGTGTACAGATAGCAAAACGGATACGCGTACATATAATCCGTTCTTTTTTATTACAAATGGTGTAACTTTATTAACGTAAACGATATTTTAATTAAATAGACAACCATCATAAATTATTTAAAAAAAATAAATATTAATCGGAAAAATCAATGAAAATACATAATCGTATTTCTTTTTTTTTTTTACTATATTTAATACTCTTTGTGCGCCCGCGCCTAAAAAACTTATTGCATTATAAAATTGCTATTTACCGTTATTTATTATAAAACAGTATAACTGTATTAACGGAAAGATTACCTTAAATAAGTAGGAAACAGTTGCAAATAATGAAAAATCAACGTTTGCGGGAAAATAAAGTAAAAATAAAAATACCCGAACGCTTTCCCGGAATAACCGATCGCTTTCCCGGAATACCCGATCGCTTTCCCGGAATAACCGATCGCTTTCCCGGAATACTCTATCGCTGTCCCGGAATACCCGGTCGCTTTCCCGGAATACCCGATCGCTTTCCCGGAAATACCCGATCGCTTACCCGGAAATACCCGGTCGCTTTCCCGGAATAAACAATACTTTTGTATGCCCACTTTTGAAAAGATTCTTTCAGTTTTTAGCTTTCCAAACAAGTTCATCATTTTTTTAGTGAGGCATACATTTTTCGTGACTCATCTGTAAATGAGACCTTGGGCTTTGGCATTTTGTAATTACTCAAGTAAATAACGGAACGCCCAAAATAATGAAACTGACTCAATTTTTATTTAAACGCAAAAATTACAATCCAAAAAGTACTTGTAAACTGACTATGTGTTGTGTAATTGATGCTAAACCTAGCTAATATACCTCTTCAAATCAGCGTTACCAACCTTATTAGGAGTAGGTAAACTCCCCGAGTTGGACAAAATTTCTCATACGGTTGGCAACCATAATTTACATGATTGCTCTGCGTCCACGTTCATCATGAGCCCAAACCTTTGACCCTGCCCAAGTGTTATTATAAGTCTCCACTTACTTTCCTACGGTTCTTCGCTGCGTCCTTGGCCTTCTACTTCTTTTACTCCACATTCCATAACTTGTTTCCCTACGTTAGCGTGTAAAAACCCAACGCCACTACTTCTCCGTATGAACACGGAGCAGCAGTAGCAAAACATTCAATTACGTATTTAAATGAGTTGATCTGGAATACAAATGTTAGGCACGGTAAAATTGAATTTTCAGTTATATACGGTAAAGACACTCAATGTCTTGCGAATAAAAGAAGTGATTAGATTATCTGAACGATGAGATTATATGCCTTAGTATCTGAAAAGTAAAATTAAATTATATGAGAAGATACCTATAGGCTGCGCGCGATGATAAAACAAGAAATATGTACGGTGAAATATAGACAAGTATAGAAATATTAAGAGCAGTGTTGGAATAATATGATGAATAAACAATCAGATTAGATGGAAACATAATTGGCCGGGCTGTTAGGCTATGCTGACAGACGTTTCGGCGTCACCATCGGACGCCACCGTCAGTGTCGGTAACAATTGGCACGGTGCCCGCCAATTCACCCCAGTGATGAGGTAGAGACTGACGGTAAGGGGTTGCCACTGTTAGTCTCTACTGGCAACCAATTGTCTCTACCACACCACTGGAGTGAATTGGCGGGCACCGTGCCAATTGTTACCGACACTGATGGTGGCCTCCAGTGGCCAGGCCGAAACGTCTGTCAGCATAGCCTAACAGCCCGGCCAATTATGCGGACGGCGACCGTGAAACCCTTAGGAACTCTAATCAGATTACAAACGGTCATATTAAAATAACACGGGTCAACAATGGTTTTGTTAAATGGTCAATTTTTTTTTTTTGAATGTTCATCACTTCTTTGTTTGCACACATAATAATTATTAATATTGTTGTTACTTTCACTCTAAACTTACTTGTTTATTCACTCAGACGACGTTTCGGAGTGGTGTTCGCCTTCTTCAGTGAGTTCGGATACGGAATGTGCCAAGTTGTCGGTAATTTTATGTGTAACGTTTTTTTGGTTAACAGGTTGTATACAGTTACTGTATACAGTAATAAACAACACATACAACAATTCAAACTCCGGCGCCAATCCCCTCCACCTCCACCTCCACCTCCACACAACCTGTTAACCAAAAAACCGTTACACATAAAATTACCGACAACTTGGCACATTCCGTATCCGAACTCACTGAAGAAGGAGAACACCACTCCGAAACGTCGTCTGAGTGAATAAACCAAGTAAGTTTACAGTGAAAGTAACACCAATGTTAATAGCTCAATTTTTGCTAATTCTTATGTATTTTTGGGTGCTGATTCTGAACATGTAGTCATAATTTCTCTATCAGGCTGTTTTTTGTAACTGTCCTTTTCATTTTTCAGTAAGTACCGTGCATGAACTCCGTATGCATAGAATTTTGTGAACTTAAATAATATCAACTAAATACCTATTAATTGCAATTTAATTTGCAAATAAATAGGTTATTTATTGCAGCAACTAAACTGATAAGTCAAATATAATTGTTTGGGTTAGTGACTAGTCATCATTATTTATTTATTATTGTTACTTACATTATTGGTACTAACTAATCAAAACAAACAAGAATGTATGATTCATCTCTCCTATTTTCTTCTTAATGTAAACATTTCATCCATTAGTCATAACATATTGTTCATCATTTTATTTCTGTAGACTGGTGACTCAGAGCTGTAAGTTATACAATAAGTAAACTAAACAATAAACTATCTTTCAGGCTAGAGCTAGCTTTTTGATACTTCATTCGAGTGCGAGTTCTCGTGTGTGTAAGATTTAGTGCTGCAGCTAGTTTTTGTATCTGTTTGCGTTTTAATTTTTTTTTCTGTAAAACGAGTGAGTGTATATTACATTAGTGTGTGTCTATAAAGTGTTTGTTTTTATATAGTGTTAGCTAGCATATATTAACAATGCCTCGCAATTGCATCAGTCATCCAAACTATTTCTGCTACGTATGTGGTGAGGTAAGGTTGAAGTCTCAAGAAGAAATATAACTGCATTAATAAAAAAGTCATATGAACTGTATTTTGGATGTAAGTTAGGTGATCAGGATAAATCTTGGGCTCCTAATATTTGCTGTGCTTCATGTGTAACGCAGTTGACTGGTTGGCTAAATGGATCTCGTCACAAGCCATTTGCAGTTCCAATGGTTTGGAGAGAACCGAAGGATCACACCACGGACTGTTATTTTTGTATAACAAAAACATCTGTGATAACAGCTAAGACTAGACGTAATGTTAAATATCCCGATATTCCCTCTGCTCTAAGCCCATTGCCACACAGTCCAGAGCTTCCAAGCCCAGTACCACCAGAAACATGGAATTTAGACGAAGATGAAGTTGTTACTAATGTTGAACCTTGTGCAGACTTAGCAGGTGATGAAAAAAGAAGAGACCTAGATTTTTTGGAAAATACATATACTGAACCTCACGTAATTAATCAGTCAGAATTAAATGACCTCGTTCGTGATCTAAATTTATCAAAGAGTCAAGCAGAAATACTGGCATCAAAAACTGAAAGGATGGAATCTTTTACAGCAGAATACTAAAATAAATGTTTTCCGACAGGCAGTCTGAATTTGAACATTTCTTCTCCCAGTACGAGGACTTAGTGTACTGTAATGACGTTGATTCTTTACTGGAAGCTTTGGGACATATGCACCATCCTGAAGAATGGCGTCTATTTATAGACTCTTCAAAGCTTAGTTTGAAAGCAGTCCTACTTCACACTGGAAATAAATACCCATCAGTCCCTTTAGCTTATGCTGCTCACATGAAGGAGTCATACAAAAACATGAAACTTGTATTGAGCAGGACTCAATATGAGAAATATTCATGGCATATTTGTGGAGATCTGAAAGTGATAGCACTTTTACTTCGATTGCAACTTGGGTACACTAAATTCTGTTGATTCTTCTGTGAATGGGACAGCAGGGATAGGAAGAATCATTACATAAAAAAGCAGTGACCAAAGAGAGAGGCACTGGCTGTAGGAGAGACGAATGTTATGTCAAGCACTAGTAAAACCTGAAAAAGTTTATCTTCCGCCACTACACATTAAGCTCGGTTTAATGAAAAATTTTGTTAAAGCAATGTATCGTATTGGTGCAGGATTTCAGTTTCTAAAAAACAAGTTTTCTAATATAAGTGATGCTAAGATTAAGGAAGGTATATTTGTTGTACCACAGATAAGAAAACTAATGAATGATCCTGCATTTTAAGGAAGTTTGAATGAATTTGAGGTTGCTGCATGGAAATCATTTCAAAATGGGGTTAACAACTTCCTGGGAAACCATAAGGCGAATAACCACAAAGAACTTGTAACTGAGCTTCTTCAAAACTACAGAGAACTTGGATGTAATATGTCACTCAAAATTCACTTCTTAGATTCACATTTGGATTTTTTCCCTAACAATCTTGGCGCCGTGAGTGACGAACATGGTGAACACTTTCACCAGGAAATATCCACGATGTAAACACGCTACCAGGGAAAATGGAACCCAAAAATGCTAGCTGACTACTGATGGAATCTAAAGAGGGATCTACATATAGCAAATTACAGCAGAAAATCCAAAAGAAGTAAATTTTAGGTAAGTACAAAGTACATGTAACATATTTTTATATTACCGTCAGATAATTTTCTTTTTGCAAAAGAAAAATATTAATTAGGCCTACTAAAAACTATGCCCGATAGGAAACAACTGTTAACATACTTGAAATCAGCACTAAACATACTATAAGAATCAGTTATTCACTTTCATTTTAACAAACAAAAAATTAAATTTTGTTGACTAGTGTAATGAGAGAAAATGGAATGGAAAAGGTATATAGGATTGGGTCGTTCAAAAGCGTTCTTTCTTCCTTGGATTAAGTGCTTGCACTGAAAGTAGACCTTAAGGAGACCGATAGCAGAAGACAACCTCTATCACGGTGATCGCATATTGCCTGAGCTATAGACGAGAAAGGTTTAATAGAGCACGATTGGCTAAACCAAAATCATTCCTATTCAGATGGATTTACAGACAATATTGACCCCTGACAGCCTCAGTTGACCTCTAAAGATACATTCCGGTTTAATACCTTCTCTCTTCCAACCTCTAACACGTAACATCCTACTAGATTTATTGCGTTGTCTGCATTACTAGTCGTTCCTTCCTTGTCGACTTTTATACCCTCTTTTGTGGGGTTCTGCCTTCAGAAACTGCAGAACATATCCCGTCCATTGGAGATGCTTCAGTTTCATATCACCCCAAGAGTTTAGGTTTTTGTACGGTTTCGTGACTCCATTCACCGACTCTTTCCGCTTAAAGACGGCCATCCTGTCGTAAGATTTCTCTGTTAAAAGTTGAAAGACATTACTCGCTGAAAGAGCGGAACTCGCATACAGAATCCGTGAACTAGTTCGAAAATGTAGCCGTGCAACGACAGTTCGTCTCAGACGATTCAATTATCGACACATGAGTACGGTATTCTGTCCGACTTTGTTGAAGCAACTCAAAACTCATATTCTTAAAGATTTCTTATGTTACACTTATATGGCAGACCAAGGTCAGTAGGCAAAAAGAATGTCCAACCACTAAGGGAATAATTAAAAGGAGATGTTTATATACCTATCTTTACAATAATAATGTACGAGCGTCCGGTTTATCATTGTTAATTTCAATGAGTAAAATTATTTTTTATAGATGCTACCCAACACAATGTATAACCTCCCAACCCGAGGGACCAGGAGTCATCTTCAGTGTCACCTTCACCTAATAAGACCACCTTTATTTTCGGCTTATGAATCCGATCTATCAATGTACCTACTGGTCAGTGGCGCCTGGTGTTACGGTTGCAGCGTTGCACAACCACCAATATAGAATAACTAAACTACAAAATAATATACGAAAACATTAAGCAGCTAAAAGTATCATAAATTTCAACGGAGAGAGTATTAGATCCTACGTGGTAATGTTCGCGTACAATTCAAATGTGGCGCGCAGGCTAGTGGTTGTAGGCCGTTGCAACTTCAACAGAAATACGCGTATGGCAGAGCTTACTACACAGACATATGGGAGGACGTGCCCTACTCTTCACAACTGCTCTATGTTCCCAATGTTAGCTTGGTGGTTTCTGCAACGCTCCACTGGTAGCGCTGTAGCGCAACTTTGTGTCATGAAATCAGCACAGACTTCTTGATTTATAAGTTACGTCAGGTGTTTACGTTGGTTCAATTTAAACGTTATCCGTTGTTTGAGGTTATAAAATTATAATAATAATTTTATATAACTGTGATTATTATAGTATAATGTCTTTTAACCGATCTCCCATCCACTCAACCAACTACTGGAACCATCAAAATTTGGAACCACCAGCCGCCACTGCTATTGGTCCTTCTAACTTTGTGTAAGCATGCCACCGTTCAGGGACTGAAAGCCTCTCTTCCTCTCTCTCTCTCTCATCCTCTCTCTCCCTTCTCTCTCTCTCTCTCTCTCTCTCTCTCTCTCTCTCTCTCTCTCTCTTTCTTTCTGTTGCAAGCTGGATGGCAACTGCCCTTCATTCTCCACGCTCCACGCTACAGCCTCTTTCCTCTTTTCCTCTTCGATGCATGGTATGCGTTACAATTTGCGCCCTTACGAGGATCCGCCACCTCTAAAACTATAAATTTTATTTTTGATCAAAACTTCCTTATCTCTACATACATTCTTTCAGTGTGTCTAAATACAGTGAATATGCTGTTAGAAGAAATTTTCCCCCTATTTACTGTAATTTTTGAGTTTTTAATTTTTTTTATAATTTCAAAACATTTGAATAACTTTTTTGTTTATCAACCAATTTAAAGGTTCTTGTGCCATTTTATTCCTTATAATGTAACAAAACTTTCTGTTTATGCAAACTGTGATAACCCTAGTAGAAATTAAAACTAGGTCATTTGAATTAAAATTTCAAAACTTTTAGGTTAAAAAAAAAACTTTTTTACATTAGACAATTTTTTACATACATGGTTCTGCATGCACAGAAATCTTGTAAATATCATCACGAAGAAGTGATGAAAAATTCAATAGTCTATCTCAAATAGTTTAAATTTTATTCAACAATTTGTAATGACAAAACATGAAAAAATTCATTTTAGGGAAATCGCCCGAGAAGTTAATGTTTCTTCTATAACAGGTAATATAGAAGAAACCTGTTACCCTTCTTCCATGAGAGCTGCCTTCTATGACTTTTTTAACTCTTCTTCTGTGAGCTGACTTAATTTTAGTAGCTTTCTATACTTCCTGTATTTTTTTTCTGTAGACTTTTCTTTTTTCAGGCGTAAGCGATGAGAATCCTTTTTATCAGCATGACGTGCAGTGTCGTTGCCTGAAGATACTCCAACTTTTGCTTGCAACTGTGTAATTGTAAATAAATACCCTTCATTATACACACAGATGCCTTCACCAACTACAGCTTCAACTCTTCTTTTTGCTGTAAAAGTGGTTTCAGGGCACTTACTCCAAATAAGCACATGTAAGGCCTCGTTGGCATTTTGTGTTTTCCCCAAAGAGCATTTTGAAGTAAATCAACTGTAGGAAGACGTATGTACAGAGGCATCATGTGTTTTACAACGGTGTCATTCAGTGGTGTTTTGATTACTGTTTCCTGGGGGGGGGGGTTGTTATTTGCCAAATCTCTCTGGTAGAAGCACACAATCTTTTCCGGCAGAGCACTTACCATGACGTGGGATTGCATCAGTTGATCTACAGTGATCAAGTGTTGGAAAAATTGCTTTTTTCATTGCACTTATATCGCTTAAATTGTTTATTACAGCTTTCCTATAATATTTTGTAAGCTTGTCTATTGTGGTGTGCCTTTTAGGTTATCATGGGATTTACCATCAAGGGTTATTTCTTTGGTGCTACAAGTTTCCGCAAACCTGTACCCAACCGCTTAGCGACATGGTTGACGCATTCTTGTTTTCCAGTTGTCACATCTTCTCCATAAATATTAAATGATAAAAGATAATCATGGGTCTTGGAATCGTCATCTGATATAAGACTGGTGTAGCGAAAACCTGTGCTTTCAGATCATCTTCAAATTTTATCTCCAGTCTCGACTTCCATCGCCGGAGAGGATCCATCATAGTTTGCTTGATATAATGTTTGGTGGGTTACATACCACTCAGCAAACTCTTCAGACTCTTCATTCTATTCAGTTTTTTTTTGTTCACACACCACAGTATTTTGAAAGCACTTCGTAATCAATTACTAGACCAGCTTTTACCTCAATAACACAGCCTATGCTATATTTTGAGGTATCTAAAAATCAGGTGAAACCAAACATTAGAGTATATTATAACCAAGTTTACTAAATAGGCTCTGGTTTTAATTTAGAATAAACAAACATGAATAAATACCTCACATTAAATGTAATTATAGCAAAAAATCCAAGGATTCCGTGGAAACGGTGAAAATCCCTAATGCAGCATTTTAATTATGTGTAAAAAAACTGTGAAAAAATTCTGGAAATGACTTAAAACTTTGCACACATATTCAGAACATTAGGTACAATAAAAAAATACCAAATTTGGAAAAACTAAAAAAATTCAAAAATATGCCATTTCATAGGTGGCGGATCCCCTTAACTATTCAGGCCTTATATTCCAAACGGGTTTACCTCTGACATTTTTCTCCCCTGTAGTCACTTTGATTAGTCACTTTATGAACTCATCGTGCCGCAGTGTGTGACCGGTTAGCTGAGCTTTTCACCTTTTTAAATGCTTCAAGAAGCTTCTGTTCTCTTGAACTTTCCAAAAAACCTCATAATTCGTAAACCGTATTACTCCGCGTTAGAAGTAATGATGTCCGGTAAGCACCAAAATGTTCTATGTTCTGTGATAATACCACTTATTGTAGGCGAAATTCATGTAGAGGATACCAAGGTTACCACCTACAGCTTGGAAATTGCCAAACAAATCCGAAGTGGCGTCTACTAAGGCAGAACGCACGGTCGCTTTCTACTTAAGCATTCCGTCTGCTATTGGAAGTTAAAGATCATCATACCACTTCGTGTCGTAGTTGCCAGCACTCCGGACAGTTAAATGTAACATAGTTTTCGCCAGCGTCTTTAAGTTGCTAGGCGTAACTACTTTTGATCTTAACCTACTTCTCTTGCCGTTTATTTTCTCTGTACGAAAAATATTTCTCGGTGAGAGAAAGTTTAAAACAAGGGTACTTTATAGCCCCGACGATGTTAAAAATAGATACTTATGTAGGCAGCCTATATTAAATGGGTTTTATAAATTTAGCCTATGATAAATTTAGGAAAAAAATGTTCAGGTAATGGGGATAAACTATTGGAGATAGAAAGATGTTTACACTACATCCTGCAGACGATCAGACCCGTCTAGCTGAAGACGGGTTGAACATGTAGTAGGCTACATGCTGAGATAAGTGAAAAGTGATAAGTGAGTAAGTTGTAGGCTACAAGGCCAACACGATAAGTGATACTCAATTCTAAAGCAAAAAGAAATCGTGTAATTAGTAATGAAGGAAAATATTTGAACATTACGAAATACGGCGCAATACAAATACCTTCTTCCAAAAATAACGAAAAACGAAGGTAGTCATGATAAAATTTCTAATAGAGTGGTGTTGGCTGGGAATGCAGTTGCACAACTAAATGGGTTAGTATAGTGTACGAAAATTGCGAATAAAGTTAAAAAAGAAAGAGGTTTGTACAAAGCCGTGTCAGAAAGTACTGGAACCTAGAGTGACGAAGGGAAGAAGTCAATCCAGAAGATATCCAAGATGTGTAGATGGATTACTGGAAAAGCTGCTGTAACTTTCCAAGGCGCAAGCAATAAGGTCAGAAGATACGGAGATTAACATGACCATATTTGAATCAACCCAAAGAAGGAGGTCACTGTGGTATGGACACGTATAGAGGATCCCAGATGAAAGATTTCCTAAATAGATAAACAAGTAGTCACCTCAAAATACTCAAAATAGAATGAAAATGTAGACCACCGTCCGCGATAGAAAAACACCATGGAGGAATTCTGCGGGAAACAGGCTTAACAGATCAGGATTGTTCTGATAAGGAAAGATGGAAGCCAGATTGCGATACGTGACGGTTTTAACCGTACAACAACCCGCTCTTGTAAAATAACAAACGAATAATCTTCGAAGTATGTCCGAAAAGTATCCAACCATTTTGAATATCTCGATAACACGTCACGTGACCTTCACGAAACTGCGTAGCCGATCAAAGGAGATCCTACCGCTCGTGCATGAACAGTCAGGCTCCCATTGGTCCCCGCATCCTGCAATGACTGAGCGAGTAGTTCAGGGAAAATGATCTGTTTCGGACTCCGACATTGCTCCAAGGGGGGGGGGACATTCGTATGATTAACAGTGACTTTGCGGAGGATCTCGTAAGTGTTTTTCAAACAACAGTGTGGTCTCAACGCATGCGAGGTGGCTACGATTCCATAGAAAGCAATCCATATTCTGGAAGCAACGTCAGTGCCATGTTAACTTTTTTTTGTTTAGTTTTTACATATGAAGTTTTGGTGCACATGAGTGCGCTCCTCCAGGTCATACAGTATCTAAGAAATACTACATAGAAATTCTTCGAAGGCTGAGAGAAACAGCGGGGAGAAAATGAAAGCAGCTGTGGGCAAGTGGTGGCTGCAACATGTTAATGAACCTGATTATCAGTCGTGCATGGTACACGATTTCTTAATAAAACAATTCATCATACCGGTTGCTCATCCACTCTACAGACCTCCAACTTCTGGCTCTTTCCAAATTTATACTTACTACTGAAAGGGATGGGACTTCATACGGTGGGAAAGATTCACGAAACTAAAAGGAAGATTCAGGAAAGGATTCAGGACGAGGCAGATAAAGGTGGTTTCGAAAGAGGATTTTGTAGACGGTTTCTAGAAGTGGAAGAGACGCTGAAATAAAAGTGTG
Organism: Magicicada septendecula; assembly: GCA_034769895.1. NCBI lineage: Eukaryota > Metazoa > Arthropoda > Insecta > Hemiptera > Cicadidae > Magicicada > Magicicada septendecula. Next base: position 75,979,342 of record CM068376.1, read on the forward strand.
ATGTCCCATGGGACTACATATACTTCTAAGCGGCCTAAGGCCCCGCTGTGATAGAGAGGCCATTTTTATCAAAATATTATATGGCTGGATACTTTCCGGACAGACCTGGTATATCTATTGATCTTTCATCTAATGACTGGTTACAGTCCTCACCCTTTCTCTTCTTCTTTGATGAGCATATATATTATCTCAACATTTGTAGTTGGTAATGCTGACTACTCAAGATAACGTCACCGTTTAAATGAGTGTGGTTTCTTTATAACGATCTACTTTTAAGAATTAAGTGGAGTAAACGAAACAACGAAATAATTTGTTCTGGATTTTGGTTTGACAGTAAATTCAATCTTTTCATTTGCTTGAATTCTGCACGGCTAGCAATATCTGTTCGGCTTCTTATTTCTTTTATCTAATTACTAACGTCAGTCAAATCTTAGGTGTTACAGTGCTCCTAAATATTATAATAGTCAACTCTCTTTACTTTCGTGATCGGAAGTAACCGGATAATTGTTATTTCCATAAATACTGTTTCTTGAAAATTCGCTTTTAATCCATGATCTCTACTAGTTATGATATTAATAAGCGTTACAAAGGAGTACGATATCCTACAGCGAAGGAAGAGAGCGACAGTTTGAACAGGACCGGTCGTATAGAGTTGGAAAATGGGAAAGATATTGAAAAGGGTCTGTCGAATAGTTTGTTTTTAACGAATCCAAGCATGCACGTTTACAATGGTATCCAAGTCACTAGTACGAACAGACAAACTAACCTTTTTCAATCCGCCTTGTGTGACTTCTTTTTTATATTGACGACGGGTTTTGAAGCATAGATGACGCGTTTCGAAGCATAGATGACGGGTTGCTTCATCCTCAAGTCTTAAAATATCCCTCGTAGGATGTCGTTATCGATTAATATTAGATAGTGTAACATAAACAATTTTAAATGATTCTGTGTAAGTTCGAATCTAGAACAAAGAACTCAAAAGTCTAACTTCATGAACTCAGAAAAAGTTCGGTCTTCTTCGGGTTTGTGAACAACGCATCACTCGGTCGGGTTTGTGAACGGTAGTGACTCCGATCTCAGCTACGTTCCAGATGTCACCCGCACTAAGTTTAAGCCAGTCCATAACAGTGTTCAAGTTTTTAAAGAACAATTCTACTTTGTTGGTTGGTTTTGTTGAAAGCAGATGCTCTCGCAAGGCTAGTGGCTCTAGGAGTCCGGATTGATAACCTAGTATGATGTTTCATAAAAGGAGAGAACCAATCCGCACCCGTGATCTTTTGGTCTACCCATGGTTCTGGAATCCTCAAATTCAGTTTTACAGCGTAGTCAAATGCAAGCTTTCTGACTTCTCTGGGAAAGAGTCCATAATATATATCGGCAGCTTTCATTAGGTAACGTTTTATTCTGCACAATAAAGTTAAAACAATAATTGCCTGCGTTAATATGGAAACCATAGTTTAGCCTACCTTTCGGTTAGAAATGTAGCAGAGTATTGTTGTCAGTAGTGGGTCATTTCCCTCTATTTCTCTCTGTGAAACTGTAACGCAAAATCTCGTAAGCGTTCTATCTGGTATTTTGTACTCTCTTGCTACACTTCTTATGCTTTTATTTGTTAATTTGACTTCCCTTGCCCCGCGCAACATTACATCTGGAGGTGTTAAACGTCTTTCTTTTTGTAATTACGCATTGCCTAGAGCAATAATAATTCTATTGACATATAGACCTACATACAGGTAAACTAAAAACAATTGCATTCAAAAGTGTTTGATGGAGTAGGTTGGCGCACGATGCATGCGCCAACCTCCCCCATCACGCCATTTTGTTGGTTAAGCCGTCCTGTAACGGACAACGGTCGCATGATTCTGTTGTTCAGTTGCCATTAAACTCCATGAAAAATATTTAGTGAGAATGCAAAAATTTACTTTCATTGGTAAAAATCAAATAATGTTGCATAGCAGGGGTCCAACGCTGCCGAACTCAACCAAAACACTCACTATGCCTGGATGGCAAGAAGATGAGGTCATGTGGCCTGCAGTGCTATCAACCTCGTAGAACAAAAATTACCGCTATTGCGCCAACCAACACGTACGCCAACCAACCCCGGTCGACCACTGAGCGGTTGTTTGTCTCTATCTGATAAAGCAGGTTCAAGGCGGTATCGTATAGCGGATTGGATATAATCCAAACGAGCAAATGCTATTGAATTTAAACCGATAACGACCTTCTACGAGGGATATTGTAAGTCACAAGGCGGATTGTGAAAGGTTAGTTTGTGTATCCAGGATAGGTTTTCAAAATCAGTTCAGTTTCATAAACGCAATGGAAAAAATAATGCTGAGCCGCTGAAAAACGTTATATCAGTTCATGAAATCAGTGTATACGTTTGTTAATAACAAATTATCTGGCGACCGGCTTACGAACACAGACTGTTGTCTAATTACTCAACAGACTTGTCGTAAAAATCGAGTGGAATTGATAGCATACGCACTGGTATTGTTGTGTGTGTGTGTGTGTGTGTGTGTGTGTGTGTGTGTGTGTGTGTGTGTGTGTGTGTGTGTGTGTGTGTGTGTGTGTGTGTGTGTGTGTGTGTGTGTGTGTGTGTGTGTGTGTGTGTGTGTGTGTGTGTGTGTGGTCAGTTCTTATTTTATCAAAATTAAAATCAATTCATTTCCATAGCCCATTTCCAGAATCTCTATAAAACTGGCGAGCGACACCTGCTTGTATTAACTTGTCACTGTACAGTATAACGATGTGTGTGTGTTTACGTGAACGAGCGCGTGCGTGTGTCCGGCTACAAATTAAAACTTCATGTCACAAAATTATAGGGGTATAAACGTGCATGTGTTAAGACAGCACGCCCGCATCCACATCGACACCCCTAAACACTTATTTCCTCGTCAATATTGAAGCAATATTCCAGCGTATTTCTTCCCCTTTTTTATTGTGACGTTCATACTCGGCATCGTTTTTGATTACGCTATAAAATAAATGTTCAATACAATTATTGCGTTTTGCCCCTACTCAAAACACGTAATACTGAATAATATATACGGGCGTAAAAATATTTAAGGGATAAAACGAGCCCTTATATTTTCTGCTTATACATAATGAGTACGCATTCCCCCCAGAAATTTTTATCAGAATATCGCCATAAAAATAGATTAGTTTTATAATTCTGTTGTCAAGACAATTCTAATAATATTTTTTACCACAATAAATTAACAATATTTGAACTTTTTGCGCTATCGTTATAAGAAGTAAGTGGTTGATACAAGTTATTCATAGCCAGTTAGATTAAATTATGTATAAAAAGTAACGTAAATCCTTACAGCGTTTGCGAACTGAATACCTGACGACATGATTTACTGAGGTTCGGTTCAATTCCTGTACACAATTTTAGGCCTTCTGCACAAAAAAATTTATTGTTAGCATCGGGATCAGTAACAGTCAAGTAACTAGTTTAATGCATCCATGTCTGGTTAGTTTGCATGTGAAAGTGTGCGTGCTTCTGTGCGCGCACGCGTGCAAGGATGTACTGTGCTAGTTATCCGGCTGAGTTGCAACTGAAAGAACAGGACAGAAGTGCGCGGGACGTCTTAGACTAACGCGGAGGCACAAGGAACACATAGAAAGTTACTTTTTTTTTACATAAATAAATAAACATATGCTAGCAGATACCTGCATCTAAACCCCTACATCTGCATTAAACCCCTGTACTTCCTTTGTACGAGTCCTGAAGATTTCAATAAATTTTACAGGCATACGAATATTTTAAAGTTATGTATAGTAATTTTACTGAACCTCGCTAAATTTTTCCGTTTCTCGAAACACTGTGTTAAACTTAAAAAAAAAACATCGCTAACGGTTTTCTCGATTTCTAAGCTACAATTTATAATCGATTCCACAATCAATTTAGCAATTTATTTTAATAGATTTTTTACAGTCCACCTAGATTTTTCAGTGTTCGAGTTCAATAGTTTTGATGAAATTTGCCGATTTTCTTTTCATAGAAAGCAGTAGAAGCCTCGTGAATCAGTTGTAAGGCATTTTTTGGTAATGCTTGCCCATCTAAGAGTCGCTACGTACCTCTGGTGACTTCACCTGGTTGTCAACGTAAGACTCGTAAAATGTTGGAGACATCGAAAGAAGTCTTTCATTCCGAAGCGATTAGCGTTTGGACAAAATTAACTGCAAAGCTGAAACTAACACTCATTACAACAAATATCCTGTTGGAAATAAGGAAGGGATCCGCTTGTTTAGCTATTGTGCCCTTTTCTTGTCTCTATGAGCAGCGTTTTTTGTGATTACGTAATTGGCTATAAAAATATCTTTTAGTATTTGAGTAGGTAAATGTTCTATGATTCCTGTATTTTACAAATTATTGCAGGGAAAGGTGGGGGAAAAACGGGAGTTAGACAAGGCTCCATTTTATCTCCAACAGTCTTTCAGATTGTGATGAATGATGTTATGAAGAGTGTCATAAGGGGAAAGAAAAGGGGCATTCAGTGAGCTTTGAATGGTCATTTGGAAGATCTTGATTTCGCAGACGATATCTGCTTGCTCTCGCAGTCGTACAAAGGTATGGAAGGGAAACTGGAAGATTTCGAAAAAGAAGCCAGAGTCAAGATAAACGCTTTAAAAACAAAACTAATGAAAATCAACACAAAAGGTAGTAAGGTGTTGAAGGTGCAAAAAGAAAACATAGAAGAAGCAGCAGAGTTCACATGCCAAAGTGTGATTACAAAAGAAGGAGGAGCAGTTGCAGATGTAAAACAAGAATTCGCAAAGCTAATTCGGCCTTTATACAACTCTACCCAGTTTGGAAATCAAGAGAAGTATCAACTGCAACAAAGCTACGCATCTTCAAGACCAACGTTAAATCTGTTTTGTTGTATGGGAGCGAGACTTGGAAAGTCACAATGAAAATTACCAAGTGTCTTCAGGTCTTCATCAATAAGGAAAATACTTCAAATTTTCTGGCCAAACATTATTTCAAATGAAGATCTCCGGAGGAGGACAAACGAGGAGCCCATTGGCACCCAGATCAAAAGGAGAAAATGTAGGTGGATTGGGCATACCTTGCCGAAGAATCAAAATGCAATTGAGGGACAAGCCATCTTTTGGAACCCTCAGAGAATAAGAAGACGAGGAAGACCAAGGATCTCGTGCAGGAGAACTGTCGAGATGGAAGCAGAAAAAGAGGCGAAGTCCTTTGGAGAGCTCAGTGTCCTCCCCAAAAAAGAGTCCGTTGGGGTAGCTTCTTCGTCGAGGCCCTATGCTCTTGTGCAGAGTGTGACAGGAATTAAAGAAGAAAAAAAGGTGGGGGAATCGCTCACACCTAAGCAAAAATGTTAATAGCGTATATCTTATTAAGGAGTGACTTCACAGCTCGCTCTCGAACAGATCATTGTGTTTACTTTGCATTTAAATTTAGTAGACAAACACAGAATATTACATTCGCTGTAAGTAAACACATTTTTAAATTTTGTCATATGCCTGGTGTTGCCCGCTAATGGTACGCAAGTTTAAGAAATCAAACTATTCCGTACACCGTGTTTATTCCGTTGCTAAAATGTAAAAGACGGCGATAAATAAATAAAATAGGATTATAAAATCAATCAATACGAACACATAAATTCAGATAGTTCTTACGTTACTAACTTCAAAAATTATTTACTTTAAAATAGCACTTTTTCCAGTGAATAAAATGGAAGTTTAAAATTTTTATAAGCTGCATTTGTCGCATGTACAGTTTTTGGTGAGTCTCAGCCATTGCACTCTGAATAGCTCCAGTTGCTAAAAATTACACATCTATACCACAATTCTCCGTCACGACCAAACTCCACACAGCTACACTAAGTTCATGGTTCACATCGTCCACTTCGTCATCGTCACACAGCATATCTGGGTTTTTTGTGTGGCAACGGGTGTGATATGTTCGAATAATGCGTGTGATTTGAATTGTGTCTGTTCGTTTTGGATGTCGTTTTTATGTGTTTTCGTGTGTTTGTATATTTCCAATTGCTCTAGAGTGTCTAGTTTTCGGCCTTTTGTGTGTACATGTAGAATGTCCATGTTATTGTCGATGTTTTTGTATGTGTGCTTTGCTTCAATGAGATGGTTTGCAAAGGTGGATTCTGTAGTGGAGTGTAGTGCCTTTGTGTGTTCAATGTATCTTTGTTTGAAGCTACGTCCTGTCTGGCCTATGTAGAATTTGTTGTAATCTGAGCAATTTAGTTTGTAAACACCAGGTAGATCGAATTTGTTTTGTGTTCTGTGTGTGTGTGTTTTGATTCTCTGATACTTTCATCAAACTGGTTTTTCCTCTTTCCTAATTTTCATTTTACAATTTTTTTCTTTTCAACTGATGTTCCTCTTCGATCGCTTTTCTTTTTCTTTACGTCTGTGGTCTTTGAGAGCATCTGTTGTCTCTTTGCTCCTTCAATTTCTAAAGTCATCTTTTCTAGTGTAGCTATTAGTATTTTGGAGTTCTACTTACTTTCTTTTACCAATAGACTTTTTTGTTTTTGCTTTGGTTTTGTAATTGGAGAGACTCAATAATGTTGATACATTTGGCTCTATGCTGAGTTAGGCCTATTTTGGTGATAGCAATAATTGGGCGCCTTTATTTAATGGACCCGAAATTTATTCTTTCTGGCGAATATGCTGTTCCTCTTCTATTGTGTCTATCTCGTCATTCTGCCCTTGTTCATTGATGGGTAGCTCTGAATCTTCTTCCCCGGGTGACTCATCTTCTAGTGGAATCTATCTAAAATGGACACTGATGTCTCAAAGTCACTGCTGCTAAATATATCAGGATTAAAAGGGCACACTCCACCTGATTCGAAGTCCGAAGCCGCCTAGTTCATCGTAGCCTTGTTACAGAGTTCTGCTAGGTCGTATGGAGATATCTTTTAGTTTACGTCTTTTCTCATATTATATAAGTCGCACTCTCAATTAAACGCTGTGTACAATATACACAGGCTGGAAAACAGTTTTATATTGAATTTCTGACAATTTTGTTAACAGTATTTCATTATTAAAAATATAATATTTTGATGGGAATGCATGAGCTGTATAAACTATCGATAATAACTTTTAAGATAATGTAGGTTGATGTGCGATATATGATGTTCGGGAACCGCTTCCGCGGATGTCAAACAAAACTGTATATCAACAATTTTTTCTTAGTGACAGTACCCATTGCTTCCATCAGTAATTAATGTACACGATCAGTGATAACATTAAAATGTTTGTTGTCTGACGAACAGAAACTTGTAACGAACACAAACCACATCTGTAGAAAGAGTTATTCTTAATCCGCTTTTAAAAATTGTCGTTACGTAAACGGCCATTAATGTTACTTGTTTAAACGGTTTTAATCTACTGGCGGGTAATCTTTCAACGTGGCAGTGCAGGTCAACGAGGATACGGCGATACGTAGAGAACGTGTGCGTGTGAAGAGAGACTACGTGCTTCTGCGAGAGAGCAAGAGAGCGTGAGGGGGAACGGGAGCGATAGGAAATGTGAGAGAGCGAGAAAAGACAGCAGCGAGTTTATGAAAGCTGAATTGTAGGGAAACGTGCGGCTAAGGATTAAGACACAGTCTGGGATTTCTTGTTTTAAAATTCCTATCAGGGGCTTGCAGTTTGTTAGGGGAAGGACGGATTTTCCACATGAACAAGCCTAAGTTTGCTCATCTCCCGACATTAGCTCGTGTATACGCATTACAGGTCTCTATACTAATACCAGTTCTCGACCCTATTTTACATTTATACATCATGTCATTAAATTAAACCGGTATTGTAAATACATGTGCGCACGCGTTGGCACGTGCGCCATCACGTTGATACTACAAGTTGATGATCGTTATTTTCCACGATTTGGCAACTCTCTGTCGAAATTAACGATTCAAGGTCAGGCTGATGAACAAAGAGAATGACCTTGTTTGTTTTAAACCAAGGCGAATGTATGCGTTAGAACTTTCAGAATTAACTTCTTTTTTACGGAGATGTAATTACCTTTAAGTTTCAGAAATTCAAATATATAATCAGTGCTACGTGTGAAAATCTGGAAAGGCACAATAAAAAAACAAATTTAATAAAACAAAAATCCCAGCGTTTAGGAAAATAAAGACAACACAAAATATACCCCCTCCAAAAAAATCAAAGATAGATTTGGCAGGAGTTGGTAATAAGGTGTAAAATCACAGTATTATTTCAGACACAGTATCACGCAATAATCGTTGCTGCAAATTGGGTACATTTTTTACTGTTTATTCCATTGCAGACAGAAAAAACACTTTTTTTGCGATAAAAGTGAGTAAAATCATCCTGTATATGTTTTTAAAAAGAGCATATGGGTTACAGACCTATACTTGTATATTCATAAGTATTATCTTCAAAATATAATTAATTCACTACCGACTGGGAAACACAGAGTTTTTTACGGGTAAAAACGTAAAGGTTTTACCTTATAGCCTGAACCGGTTTTCGCTTTTAAAAGCTTCTTCAGAGACTGCCGTTGAGAGCATTGTCCGTCTTGTTCTTGGTGACGGTATCGACTTTTGAAAGATCGATATTGTGTGTGTGGGGTGTGATATGTTCGAATAATGCGTGTGATTTGAATTGTGTCTGTTCGTTTAGGATGTCGCTTTTATGTGTTTTCGTGTGTTTGTATATTTCCAATTGTTCTAGAGTGTCTAGTTTTCGGCCTTTTGTGTGTACGTGTAGAATATCCATGTTTTGTCGATGTTTTTGTATGTGTGCTTTGCTTCAATGAGATGGTTTGCAAAGGTGGATTCTGTAGTGGAGTGTAGTGCCTTTGTGTGTTCAATGTATCTTTGTTTGAAGCTACGTCCTGTCTGGCCTATGTAGAATTTGTTGCAATCTGAGCAATTTAGTTTGTAAACACCAGGTAGATCGAATTTGTTTTGTGTTCTGTGTGTGTATTTTGATAGTGTGTGTTCTGTTTTGTTAGTAGTTTTGTATGTGATTCTGTATCCTGCTTTTTTGAATTTGTGGGCTATTTTTTCAGTTTGGTGGTTGATGTATGTCAGTGTTATGAATTTGTTGTTTTCTGTCTTTGTCTCTTGTTTGTTTTGTGCTTTGTGTAGGAGTTTATTGACCATTGTTCTGTTGTATCCGTTGGATTCTGCTAGATATTTTATCGTGTTTAGTTCGTCTTTGTAGTCTTTTTCATCTAGTGGGATGTTGTTAAGTCTCTGTATCATAGTTCTGAAGGCAGCTAGTTTGTGTTAGGCAGCTATTAATATCTTCAAATAAATACACTGCAAGTAGGTTTATTTACACCTGAGGCATGTTTCACATAAATTATTCTGTATTTTCAGAGGTTTGTTTGAATTGTAATTGAATGTTTCGCTTACAATATAGTTAACGGATAATCGATTTTACTTCGATTCTATTTTTGACTGTTGTAATGTTTATGTAGTCAGCTATTTATTACATATTTAATGTTTTATTATTCTGATAAATGTATGATTTTAAATAAATCGTCCTGTTTTGTTTTTATTTGAATTTGTTCTTTAATTAGTAGATTATTATTATTATTGTGTTTGTAAATATTAAGATTTCCCAGATAATTTTTTTGTTACCTTTTTGTACGTTTTTAATTAATTTGATATTTTGGATGTCTGGAAATGTATGTTTATTGTTTAAACAGTGTGTAGCTAAATTAGATTTGTAAATATTAGGTTTTAAAAACGCATTGTGTAGTTGAATGTATCTCTCGGACAGTTTTTTCTTCGTCTGGTCTACGTAAAATTTATTGCAATCTGGACACTCGATTTTGTAAATTCCATTTTTATTATGACTGTTGAAATTTAGTTTTAGGTTTTATTCGATTAAAAATATTATCTGTGTTATAAGAGATTTTTACGTTTGTGTCTTTAAATAGTTTGTTTCCGAGTTATGTTACATAGTTTGTTAGTTAACGAGTTATGTTTCCGTGGTATAGTAAAGTTGATATATTTTATATTATCATTAGTGGAAGGATTTTTATATGAAGATTTGTATGACGTTTCTTTAGTGAGTTTATGTTTTATTTTATTTTAAAATTTATTGATAGTTTTTATTTTATATCTATTGCTACTTGTTTGATAATATTTCTTTCTTTGTTTCATTCTTGTTTATTTAATTGGATTCTATACATACGGTATATTAATGAATTGAATGCTGCCATTTTATGTTGGGAAGGATGATTAGACTTATTTGGAATTATTAAATTACTTTAAGATGGTTTCCCAAGATATTACGTAGGAGACCTACAGGAAACTCAACGAGTTACATACAAAGGAATAACATTTATAAGTATATTTATTATGTGTGTGTGTGTGTGTGTGTGCGTGCGCGCGCGCACATGATTTTAATACGCATATTAAACTCCAATACCTTACATTATCAGAATATGATGCACTTTTTTGAGAGAAAACCTAACCTAAATTTTTAAAAAGATTCAGTCTTCTAAAAGATGAAACACATAACAGTTTAGAAGGATATGAAATAGGAACATAGCTTTCCAATTAGAACTATTAATTTTATCGTTATCCTATAACAAATGTTTTACACAGATAACGGGTGACTCTTATGCCTATTCTGTAGACCCATATAATATATTTTCCCTGAATATATATTTTATATATTCCCTGAATAAGAATTTTTCTAGAAAGGAATTATTTATGGAGAACGACTCTGTGTGTGTGTGTGTGTGTGTGTGTGTGTGTGTGTGTGTGTGTGTGTGTGTGTGTGTGTGTGTGTGTGTGTGTGTGTGTGTGTGTGTGTGTGTGTGTGTGTGTGTGTGTGTGTGTGTGTGTGTGTGTGTGTGTGTGTGTGTGTGTGTGTGTGTGTGTGTGTGTGTGTGTGTGTGTGTGTGTGTGTGTGTGTGTGTGTGTGTGTGTGTGTGTGTGTGTGTGTGTGTGTGTGTGTGTGTGTGTGTGTGTGTGTGTGTGTGTGTGTAATGAAGCGCGTAGGATGAGCTAGCAGTAGGTGAGGATTCGTCGGACACAATCGGAGGGTGACTTTAATAATTAATTAATCTAATTAATATAATTACTTTAATAACATATTTTCGGATATTACTGGTGTCTGTGTGTCTTATACATAAACATATAATTTAAATTACGTTTACATATATAAACTTTATACAAAATGTAATAAATGTTTTCTAACATTCTCAATACATAACACAGTGTAACGATCCAGTTCTCTTCATTTGCTCTCTTGATTCGATGGGGCGGTCGTTTGCGTACGGTGGTTTATGTAGACTCTCTCTCTCTCTCTCTCTCTCTCTCTCTCTCTCTCTCTCCTATCTATCTATCTATCTATCTATCTCTATCTCTGTATCTATCTTTCTCTCTCTCTTTCTCAGTTCATCTTTTTATTGATTTGCGAGAATATTGATTTTTCTGTTTCACAAATAGAATTCGTCGTTCTTATCGCCGTTCATCTCAGTCTCGTTATGATTGTCTTGTGACGTCGCCAACACCGTGTCCGACCCAGGCATCCGGCATCGTTCCCGCGATCTACCGTTCCGCGTACTGACAACGTGGTAAATTATTCGTCAAGCCTACTTACGCCGAAGGACACAATTGAAACAGAAGAAACAAATAAAGAGAAAGGAAAGCGACGAATAACCAGTGTTAAGTGCAGAAAATAAAAACAAATTTTGTATTACTTTTTATTATTATTTTTTTGATTTTTACTATGCAATACCACGAAAATTAGGCCTAAGTAGAACAGGTTTAGACGTGCACTACTAACCATGCCTAGAAACGTTTTCAAGTTTTAAAAATAATGTAGGCTTTATAAGAAAAAAAATATTGTGACGAAAAATATGTACAGCTCGTGCAATGACATAAAAGTAAGCATCTGTTCTAGAAACAAAAATAGGCCTACCTTCACGGCAACGGTAAACTAGTAAATTGTCCGTGTAGTAGCAAAATGCAAACATTCCTATTCGTCTGATAACCATCTTCCTTTATTTAGGAAAACCGTAGTTTATAGTTATCAGTCAATTTTCTTACTCTGTTCATTCATCTTCTGCTAAACCAATCGGTCCACAATTGTCTTTTAAAATTCGAGCAAAATAAACGAAAACAGAATTAATCACAAACCGCTGACGCCCGTTTTCCATTTTATATTTTACACACACTTCGAGCATTTATACGCATAGTAAGTGAAGAATCTGAACTGAATAAACGCGTTTAAAAACTGGAATTTGCCGTCAGAGAAACGCTCCCGCGACCGTGAAACGTGTAAGGGGGGTAGCAGCAACCAATTGGTATTACACTGATCAAGGATTAATTGCGGCATAGATTACTAGAGGTCGCACCTGGCAGGCAAAACCATTACGTGTCATTGATCAAACACGTCCCTTTAATGGCCACTTATCAGTTTACGTGCCCTTTGAGTCACACAGACCGTTTGAATAATACCCATTAGTTCACTGGTGTAAAAAGAACAGAACCGTATCTGCGGCACGATAGTGTCGATATACTGTTACATCAATAACACGTTTATTGATTGAAAAAATGTTTTTGTAATAATTTCAATTTGTTTTCAATAGTTCACTAACAATTATTTTAAGACTTAGATCGTCAAACTCTCCTAGTTTCACTAAAACGTACCTCACTTGAATTATATGGGCTATAATATGTGAGATATTATAGTTTATAATTATTTTTAAAAAAAGTTTGGCGCACACACATCAAGGAAAATAAAAAAAATCAAATACCGGTAATTCACGAAAATTTCAAAAAATTGAACATTAGAAAGTGCTCTATGAATTCGGATGGCTATGCTAGATATGGTGCAAAACATTAAAGCATTAATATAAGAAGTTTAATGTTAAACCTTAACTAAATACCACTATTATATTAACGACTCGGAACACAAATTTTTTTATAAGTAAAAACATAAAGTTTTACC